>CAUYPK010134404.1:0-31388 GCA_963574355.1 Loris lydekkerianus
GAAGTTATCTGGGATAGATTAAAAAAAAAAAAAAAAAAAAAAAAAAACACCATAAAAAAATAAAAAAACCGGCAAAAAATATTTCAAATATTTTTCAATAAATTTTTTGGTATAGGAGAACACCTTTAGTGGAACTTTTAAATTTTTTTTGCCGGTTTTTATAATTTTCTAAGGTTTTTTTTTTTTTTTTTTTTTTTTTTTTTAATCTATCCCAGATAACTTCCTTTTCTTCTTCCTCGTCTTTTCTTTAGCTAACAGTCTAATCCATAGTTTTGGGGCCCACACAAGCCATAAACTCAGACATTGATACAAATTTAATAGAAATGATAATGCATTGGAGTTAGAAACTGTAAGACAGAAAGTAATGAACTCCAAATGGTAAAATTTCAGGGCAGTAGTGGGGAAAAAAGGAAACACTGGTGGGCAAAATTCACATCTTTCAGAAATGCTTCTTGGCCATAACAGGCCTAGAAAAAGAAAATCGTGCCTTCCAACTTTGGTATCACATAAATAAACACCTAATAGCAGCCATATCACAATAAAACTAACTATGTGGAGGGCAGTGAGGTGTGTAGATCCTAGATTCCATTAAACATGGAAAGGAATAGAAGGGCAAAAATGATGGCAATTATAACTGCTGTATAATATATATGAGTGTAATTTCACTATCATTTTACCGATGAGAAAACTGAGGTGCAGGGAGATTTTATGATATTCAAGTTCATCCAGCTGGCTGCAAGCCCCAGCCTTTTCCCATTTTATCATAATTGGTTTGTTTAATGATTCATGGGAAGAGCCAGTAAATGTTATATTTAAATTCATCTTATGTCTTCAAATTTCATTTAATATACAAAGATGGCTAGGTTTAAGATTTAAGATAAAGAACTACCATTCTTCAAATTCAGACCGAAGGGATGATGAAGAACAGTTATAAACTGTTCCAGGCACTGACTTTAATTTAGAAAACTTGTTTGTAACATATCAATACCATTATTGTAGGTTTGTTTTAACACCAACCTATACTTAAGGTATCTCATGTAACAACAAAGAAAGAGAAGTCTCAATTGACTGCATTAGTACTCTGAAGATTTAGTATTTGCATATCTTCCCTTTGAGTTAGAAGCCAAATGAGTTAACAATCAAATTAGAGCAGCATTGGTGTAATGCATTCTAAATGAACAGTCACTTTTCTCATAAACACTAAGACTAAGGGCCTTTTCTCCCAATTCTCCATTCTAGTGCCAAATACATGGTAGGCAATTAATTCTGCGTATAGATCTGGTGACAAGAGAGTTCACTGAACTAACATCAAATACTTTTCTAGTCCCTAATTTGCAATTTGGAAAACCAGAAGTAACAATTATTCCTTTAGAAATCAAAGGAAGAGGCTGGCCTCAGAACTCCCTATGTTTTAGCCTGGCGAGCTATTTTCTTGAGAGAATAACAGACTCTCCAACACCACATCTGATGGGTCAGAGTGAGCTTATGCACATGCTCTCTGTCTCTCTCTCTCAACTTTTTTAAACAATAAACACAGCTTGCTCTTTAAGAGCACAAGTTTATGGGAGACAGGGTTTCTTCACACATTTTGGAAAGGTCAAAACTGTCCTAAAAAATGGCCAATGAACCTAATAAATTCTTGACTCAGAGGGCCATTTTGACTGCATTTCATAATCTCATTTGAAAATAAAATGGTCAAGCTCTCTTTTCCTGGTCTGTTATTTATTAGATGTCAATAAAAAAGCTTGCTTTTCAAAATTTAGGCAAGATGGCAGACCAGAAGGATCATTCAGCTAACCTCTCCTAGAATGACTTGGAAAAAAGGGAGAACCCAGCCATACCTGGTGCACAGACCTAACCCCCCAGTCATAGCTCAGGGAGCTCACTGATGAGGTAGTGAGCTAGATACAGCATATGATCTGGAACAGTGGAAATCTGATGAATTAGGCAAATGATTGCAACCAGCTGGGATCAGCTGGCCCACCACAGAGGCCCAAGATGGGAGGTGGCCTTTTGGGAGTTTTCAATGATTGGGGGAAGCTGCACGTTGAGTGGAAAGCTTAGAAGAGTAGGTGGATTCAAACTGTATACAGCAATCAGATTTAAATGCCAGTTGGAATGGATTTGTCATAGATTTGGTGGCTGGTGTGGCAGCCATACTGAGAAGATCTGGGAGGCCAAGGGGCTGCCATTGTGGGAAGGTCATAAGAATGTTTTAGCAAGGGTCATCTTAATTTCACCTGCTGGGATCAGAACTCCACTCATGGGACAGAGTCATGCACCCATGGGAACTGAAGAACTGTGGTGCACTGTGATACCTTCCCCTGAAGAATATTTGTGAGCTTTGAGATCTCAACCTGGCAGGGTCTGAATGCTGAGGAAACAATCATGTGATCATGAAAGGCAACTAAGTTTGGAATAAGGACCATAGAGGTTGCTGGTTGTGTTCTTTATCTCCTAAAAACCCACAGTGCCACCTGGTGTCCTGTGGCACATTGCAATGTACTGACATCAAGAGCAAGGACTTCTGTTAAAGCAAAGGAGGCAGTGAGAAGGAAAAAGAAAGACAAAGAGGTGAATAAGAGGAAAGAATACATGAGAAGGAAGTAACAGGAACATTTTGGTAACATGAAATACCAAAACAGAGCAACTCCCCCAAGGGACCATGAGGCAGCTACTGTACAAGACTCCACCTATAAAGAATTAATGGACTTGACAAAAAGGTAATTTAAAATATAGATGATAGAAACAATAAAAGGAATTGACAAGAAAATGGAAAGACAGAACTGAAAATCATATGAGAGATATGTAGAATATAGAAAGGATATGATGGAGCTTAAGGAAATGAAGGAAACAATCTGGGAACAGAAAGATGCAGTAGAAAATATCAAAAAAAGGTTGTACCATGGAGAAGAAAGAACTTCAGAGCTAGAGGATAAAGTTTTCGAGTTAACTGAAGTAAAGAGGCAGAAAAGAAGAGAGAGAAACCAGACCAGGTGTTTAGAGAAGTACGAGATTCCAACAAGCATTCAAACATATGAGTAATAGGGATTCCTGAAGAGGAAGAAGATTGTCCCAAAGGAATGAAAGCACTACTAAAGACTATCATAAATGAAAATTTCCTAGGTTTTACTAAAGACCCTGACACACTCCTTTCAGATACATATGGAACCCTGGGTCATTTCAACAGGAAATACTTGGACCTATTCTCAATGCTGACAAACACAATGGACCAAAAGCAAAATAAACACCCAGAAGCTAAAGGTCAAAACTTAGCTTCCACAGTTGAACTAAGGATTAAACTACACAATGGACTTTCACAAAATAAGATAGATAGAACTCTACCATACTTATCAATTTTCTCAAAAAATGTCAATAAACTGAACTCACCACTGAAGAGGCACAGGCTAGCTGATTGTATAAAAAAGCACATGCAATTCATATACTGTCTCCAGGAGACACACCTATCCTTACAGGACAAATCAAGACTCAGAGTTAAGGGATAGAAAACAGTATTTCAAGCAAATGGAAATCAGAAGAAAGGAGGGGTTGCAGTGTTATTTTCAGATACAAGCAGATTAAAAACAACTGAAGTTAAGAAAGACAAAGATGGACACTTTCTACTAGTCAAAGGAACAATACAACAAGAAGACATTTCAATTTTATATATTTATGCACCCAACTTAAATGCTCCCAGATTTATGAAACAGACCTTGAGAGCCTGAGCAATATGCTATTCTAGAAGGCCATATAGTCAGGGACTTTAACACCCCTTCCACAGAACTGGATAGATCCTCTAAACATAAACTATACAAAGATACAAAAAACTTAAATGCGACCCTAGAACAAATGGAATTAATAGACATATACTAAACACACCATGTCAAAGCTAAGGAATATACATTTTCCTCATCAGCCCATGTTATGTATTCTGACTGAAATCAACAACATCCTAGGATACAAATCAAACCTCAGCAAATTGAAAGAATAGAAATTATACTTTGTATCTTTTCCGACCACAAAGCAGTAAGGTAGAACTCAACTCCACAAATATGTTCATCCTCAAGCAAAGACATAGAAATTAAACAACCTTGGGCTGAATGATAGTTGCATTCAGGAAGAGATAAAAGAAGAAATCATCAAATTCCCCAAACATAACAACAATGAAGATGCAAGTTACCAAAACGTGTGGAATATGGCAAAAGCAGTTTTAAGAGGGAAATTTATTGCATTAGATGCCTACATTCAAAAAACAGAAGAGAGCACATCAACAAACTCATGAACTATCTTATAGAATTGGAAAAAGAAAAACAATCTAATCCCAAACCCAGGAGAAGAAAAGAAATAACCCATATTAAACCAGAGATTAATGAAATTGAAAAGACAAGAAAGAATCATTCAGAAAATTAACAAAATGTTGTGGGATTTTCTCTTTCTTTCTTTCTTTCTTTCTTTTTTTTTTAAATAAATAAATAAAACAGGTAAACCTTTGGTCAGATTAACTAGAAACAGAAAAGTAAAATCTCTGATAACCTCAATCAGAAATGATAAAGGGTAAATAACAATAGATCCCACAGAGATATAAGAGATCATCCCTGAGTACTACAAGAAACTCTATGCCGAGAAATTTGACAATGTGGAGGAAATGGATCAATACTTGGAATCACACCCTCTCCCTAGACTTAATCAAGAAGAAATATATCTCTTGAACACAAATATTTCAAGAACTGAGTTCAAAGAAACAATAAATAATTTCCCCCCTCCCCCCCAAAAAAAACTGTCCTGGTCTGGATGGCTTCACACCAAAATTCTATCAAACCTTCAAAGAAGAGCTTATACTGCAGAAATTATTCCAAAAAATTGAGAAGGAAGGAATCTTCCCCTACACATTCTACAAAACAAACATCATCCTGATACCAAAACCAGGAAAAGACCCAACTAAAAAGGAGGACTTCAGACCAATATCACTAATGAATATAGATGTAAAAATTCTCAACAAAATTCTAGCCAATAGATTACAGCTACAAATTAAAAAATAATTCATCACAATCAAGTAAGTTTTAACCTAGGGATACAAGGCTGGTTTAACATAGGCAAGTCCATAAACATAATTCAACATATCAATAGAAGCAAAAGCAAAGACCATATGATCCTCTCAATAGATGTAGAAAAAGAATTTGAAAAAATTCAACATCCTTTTCTAATTAGAACACTTAAGAATATAGGCATAGGTGGCATATTTCTGAATCTGATTGAAGCCATCTACAACAAACTCACACCTAATATTATATGGAATGGATTAAAACTGAAAGCTTTTCCACTTAGAACTGGAACCAGACAAGGTTGCCCTCTATAGCCACTACTATTCAACTTAGTGCTGGAAGTTCTTGCCAATACAATCAGGCAAGAGAAGGAAATAAAGGGCATCCAAATGGGGGCAGAAGAGGTCAAACTCTTGCTGTTTGCCAATGATATAATCTTATAACAATCCCAAAGACTCAACCCTAAGTCTCCTGGAAATTATCAAAAAAATACAGCAATGTCTCAAGATATAAAATCAATGTCTACAAATCAGTAGCCCTTATGTATGCAAATAACAGGTAAGATGAGAAGCTAATCAAGGACACAATTCCCTTCACAGTAGCTTCAAGAAAATGAAATATGTGGGAATATACCTAACAAAAGAGGTGAAGGACCTCTACAAAGAAAATTATGAAACTCTAAGAAAAGAAACAGCAGAAGATATTAACAAATGGAAGAACATACCATGCTCATGGATGGGAAGAATCAACATTGTCGAAATATCTGTAGTACTCAAAACAGTCTAAAGATTCAATTCAATCCCCATTAAAATAGCATCATTATACTTTCAAGAATTGGAAAAATTAATTCTTTGTTTTGTATGGAAGCAGAAGAAACCCTGTATAGTCAAAGAAATTCTTAATAATAAAAAGAAAGTCATGGGTATCACTCTATGAGACTTTTGGTAAGACCATAGTACAAGACCATAGTGATCAAAACAGCATGGTATTGGGACAAAAATAGAGACACTGACATTTGGAACCAAATAGAAAACCATAAGATGAAACTAACCTCTTACAGACACCTCATCTTTTATAAACCTAACAAGAACATACACTGGGGGAAAGAATCCATATTCAATAAATGGTGCTGGGAGAACTGGATAACCACATGTAAAAGACTCTAACTGGACTCACACCTGTCACCACTTATAAAAACTGATTCAAGATGGACAAAAGATTAAATCTAAGGCATGAAACAATAAAAAACCTCCAAGAAAGTGTAGAGAAAACACTTGAAGATATCATCCTAGGAAAAGATTTTATGAAGATGTCCTTGGTAATTGCAACAACAACAAAAATAAACAAATGGGACTTAATTAAACTGAAAAGCTTCTGTACAGTTAAGGAAACAACAACTAAAGCAAACAGACAACCTTCAGAATGGGAAAGATATTGGCATATCATGAAATGAACAAAAGCTTGATAACTAGGATCTATAGAGAACTCATATTAATCACCAAAAAAGGACATAGCAATCCCATATATCACTGGGCAAGAGACATGACTAGAATCTTCTCTGAAGAAAACAAACCCATGGCTAAAAAATATATGAAAAAATGCTCATCATCCCTAATCATCAGAGAAATGCAATCAAAACTACCCTGAGATATCACCTAACTCCTGTGAGAATGAATGGCCCACATCACAAAGTCTCAAAGCTTCAGATGCTGTCATGGGTGTGGAGAGAAGGGAACACTTTTATATTGCTAGTGGGATTGAAAACTAATACAACCTCTTTGGAAGGAAGTAGTAAGAAATCAAATTAGACCTCCCAGTTGATCCTGGAATCCCATTACTAGGCATCTAACCAGAAAAAAAAAATCCTTTTATCACAAGGATATCTGCACTAGACTATTTATTACAGCTAAATTTACAATCACCAAAATGTGGAAATAGCCTAAATGCTTACCAACCCAGGAATGGATTAATAAATTGTGGTATATGTATACCATGGAATACTATTCAGCTACTAAAAAAGATGGAGACTTCACATCCTTTGTATTAACCTGGATGGAGGGGAACATTTTTCTTAGTAAAGCATCACAAGAATGGGGAAGCAAGAATCCAATATACTCAATTCTAATAAGAAGGCGGTAGATGAGCTAATACCAGGGATGGGGGTAGGAGAATGAGGGAGTAGGGAGAGGGGAGGGGGAAGGGGGATGGTGGGTTATGCTGTCTGGCAAACCACTCACCCCACACTGTGTCTTCCCTTTGCAAAAGGCATATTTAATTTCTCTCTCCTTTCTTAAAAAATAAGTAATTTCCAGTTCTGCTTTTTCTTGCTGCTGGTCTCTGTACATCTTTAAAGAACAGAAGTGTTTCCTTTCCCTCTGTATTAAAGAAATATGCAAGAAGTACACTTTCTATTAAAGTGTCCTTTTTGTCCTTTTAGGACAAAATCACATTGTTTCAAAAAGGAGGGTTTTAGATACTAAATCTTATACTTCCCTCTTTGTGAAGACTAATAATAAAATAATCACTTTTAGGTGAATAACTCACATAAAAACATGTTATATATATATATGAAAAAATGTACTTCTATTGATGATATATGGTGATAGAAAGATCCTAAAAAATACTATGAAACTTTGTTGTTAAAGTTTATAAAAATAGGGCAGTGCCTGTGGCTTAAAGGAGTAGGGTACCAGCCTCATATATCAGAGGTGGCGGGTTCAAATCCAGCCCAAGCCAAAAACTACAAAGAAAAAAAAATTATAAAAATAAGCAAGAAATGTTTTAGTCAATACTAATGAGGTATGTGGGATGCTTTTGATGGAAGGTATCACTGAGATTAGTTACTTAAATATTAATAAGTTGTGTCCTTTTTAAGGTCAAGTTAGAGAACAAGTTCAGCAACATAGCCACAGTCTAAACTCTCAACATCAAATAAACTGGAAATATTACAATATTCAAAAATTTCTTTCTGAACATAGATCTTAATACTTCAAATACATCAGAACACAATTTTAATAACAGATCTAAGCTATATTTCCTTTGAACCATTGGATGGCAACATTACACCCGAATTCTTTATACTTGACCTCAAACTCCCACTCATGTAATCAAACACTATCGGCCTGATGGGAGCCATGCTCAGCAAGTGGTGAGAACCAGGAAGCTGAATTTCCATTTTCCTTTTGTCTGTGTTTTACAAAATCATGCAAATGCCATGCACAATTAGATAGAATTGAGGCTGTAATCTGATAGCTTGATGATACAGCAAAATTAATTTGAAAAAAGAAAAATAGCAATTTGTGAAAACCATGGTCACTGGTGAGTTATAGTCACAAGGGAAGGCGGGATGGTATGGGAGAGGCCTCTGAGATCAGGAATGCATTTCCAAGTACACCTTATTTCTCTATAACAGCTATTTTAAGTTATGAATAATAATAGGCCAGGACCAAAGAAGAGAGAAACTGCCCTGAAAATGAAAGAGGCTAATTTATCTTCTGTCATGGAAAAAACAAGGAAGGAAAGATGGCGTGCTGGAGGAATGGAGGCAGAGAAGGAGAGAAACTCAAATCAGATGGCCTCCTTCCCTTCAGCAAAGCCAAGGAGGTTAACTTTTAAGCTTGAATGATTGTCATGATTTCATGAACTTGAAAAATATAGACATGGTTTGAAACAGCTATAAAGGAGAAGTGGGTTGTGGGGTTACTATATTCACATTGTGTGGGTTTGTCTTGCCCAGTGTTTGGGAGCAATGGCGCCCACAGAGTCCTACAGCAGCAGTGCTCCAGAGCTTAATCAGAAATGATAAATATCTGGCACGTGTGCTTTCCTTGCCTCATGTCTATGACAGATGTTACTGATCAAGTGTAACATCCTTTCTCATGGAGCTGATACAGAGCCTCACAATCCTTGTCACCACAAGTGGTCCATGCAGTCATTAGTAATTGGTCAATGAAGGTACTTCAGATGAATTCTAGTTACCACATCCGAGCAAAATACAAGTAACCAGGTTCCTGCTTTTGAGCCTATGGCCAGTTATCTACTTGATACCTCATCCTATAAGAACTTGATTTTGAGATCCCAAACTTAAAGATCTTTTTGCATAGGGATCTGACACCTGCTCACAGACTTCCCAAACAGCAACCATGCACCCAGGGCTGGCCCATTCACAAACACCACTACTGTAAGTCCAGGCTGTAACATTCTATCCTGCTAATCCACATTCCCAAGACTTACTCCACAACTCACTGACAATGATACACAGACAAAAGTGAGGCTTGTTAACAGGCAGGGAGCTGCACTGGTTCTCTACATATTAAGCCTAATATTGGAAGAAGGTGCACTTGATCTATGTCATCTTCTGATTCTAAATTAGCAGCTCCCTGGTGATTTGGCTTAAAAAGTCAGATCCTATAAACTAACAAGTTATGAATCAGCCAACCAAGAAACCTTTTAATGACTTTCAAATCTGAGGACTACAGCCTGAAAAAACAGGTCTTCCTGATCTCTAATCTTCCACTAAAACATTTTTCACAAAACAGGTCCTGAAACTGACTGCTCAGAGGCCCAGGAAATAGCTCTCAGAATGTCAGAGGCCAACTCTCCCCAGATTTCAGGTATTCCCTTCACTGGAGACTCTTAAGTCCAGAGGCAATCCAGGGAATGAGCTTGAAACTGGTATTTTATTCCCCAGAAGTTCCTACATGCCTAAAACGAACCTCAGGAGTCTCTAAACCAATGAACCTAAAAACCAAAATAGCATCTAATGTGGTCTTGTCTGTGTCATCAGGTCTTCTGGGCTTGCTGGTTCATTGTGGAACCAGATCCCTCTCCTTAGAGGAGTCATTCTTACTTGGATGAAAATTCTAGCATCCCTGTTTATGTCCTGGGAAGTCCCACATCATCTTGGATGCAGTTGTTTCTTCCAGGCATCTTGACCCAGACATTCCCTTAAACCATTTATGAAGTGCCACAATACAAGCTATTTGTGAAAGTATCCTCGCCTTTGGACTAAAGGAGTAAAATGTGATCCCTAATGAGCAGACAGGGTCTGTGGACAGTGCGTATCTAAAACCCCAGGGTAAGCCATTCTAAGAGCCTAGAATGACAGAACTCAGCCAATACGGCTCAACCCTTAGGAGCCTCTGTCCTAATGAGATGTTAGCTTTCCAGGTTGGCCCCAAGTTTTCAGGAATTAGGTTTTTCAGGAGTCACAACACAAGGAGCCATGTTTCTGCCTGCCAAAAGATCAGCTGCAGCCACTGCATAGACAATCCCAGAGATGGTCGAGAAGGGATAAAAAATACAAACCTAGTAGGAAGAATAACATATTTGTCCTTATAGGCAATTGAGTAGAATCACAAATCTAGCATGGACTAACTCCATGACCTCTGTCAAGTTGCTTTATTTCTCTGAGCTTCAGTTAAACAAAGGTAAAGTGGAAATAATAATAAAAATATAATAAGGTTGTTGGGAACCTTAGAGATGATGTATTGTAAGTGCTGGTCAAATGTCAGGCACTGTCAACAATGATACCTATTATAGCAGTTTTAGCCGAAGTGTAAAATTAACATATAAACATGTTTGAAGCACCATGCTTGTCACACAGTAGGCACTCAGATAGATGTAAAGAAAAAAATAAATGAATGACCCAGTCATGTTTGTTTCCATGAGTAGGAGAGTATTTTTCAAAAGAAGGCTAATTCGCCAGGCCATTTGCACAAGTATCTGCATTACTTTTTATTCACAGGGTAGCTTGATGTTTCATTGAGACACATAGTGACCTAAAATCATATTATAAACTCTTTCTGAAAATCCATCAAATCCACTTAAACTGTGATTTTTGACCTGCAAGTCACATTTGAACATTTACAGGAAATTCAATAATAAAACCCTGCCTTTGAAGAAGAGAAGTTCTTCAGAAAGATGATGTTCTGCCACAGCTAAAATAACACCTTTATTTTACAGATGAATTTCTTCCACTAAATGGTATCATTTAGTATCATTTCTATGCTGAACTTTAATTAGAGTTAAAATCTCAAGCTTAGATATATAAGGATTATTTTTGAAAAGTCAATTCTCTTTTTAGGCATACTTGAGTTTTTGTTCTACAAAGAAAAAAAATCCATCTTTCTGGAACTAAAGTGAACACTTTGGTCTTGGTTAAATATGTGGCTGGGGGCAGAGAAAAGTCAAATCCTTAAAGCACAATTCTGATGGTGGCACTCATTGCCGAGTGGGTGTCTGAGAGAAAAATGCCCATTTATTTTAAAAATAACTATTAACCTTTCACTTGAGAGAATCCGAGAATGGAGAGAACACTTCCTCACCTGGATAATTCTACCTACTCACATCCCTGAAAGGACAATACTGATTATACACACAATTTGTTTTGTAAAAATATCAGCCTGTTTTATAGGCTCCTAAAATGAAGTCATGCTCCATTGGTGTGACTATAATTTGAGTCAAATGACACTGCATTCAAATCCTGGTTCTGTTAACATAGTAAATGTTCTACATTGGGCTAAGTACTTAATTCTGCAAAGTCTTCGTCTCCTAAAATTTCCTCCAGATACTAGTTATCCTTTGTCCTCTGTCTGCCCCCATCTCTCCCTTCCCATCATTGATGCTCTGTAATTCTTTGCCCTGTTTTATGCCCAATGAGGCTGATTCTACAGATCTAGCACATAGGTATGTTGGCTAGAGGGCGCCAGGTGGGATGGGGAACCTGAGGCCTTGGGGCCTCATGTGGTCTTCGGGATCCTGGAACGCAGCCTTTCGACTAAATCTAAATTTTACATAGCAAATCCTTCTAAGAAAGGGATTTGTTCTGCAAAGTTTGGATTTGGTCAAGGAGTCACACTTGGGGCTCTGGAGAGCCACATGTGCACTGATTCTCTCCCCTGACAAAGGATGGGTCTGTATTTCCATCTGCACTCCTGGGAACAGGTACAATTGCTGCAGTGGGAATACCTTTGCCACCCTACTTCCTGGACCATAGACTCACTAAAAAGATGAAAGGAGATGTCACAGGTAAAGCATTTAGCAATGGCCTGTCACAAACAAGTGATAGATGCCACCCACCTCTGAAACCAAATAGATAAGTGGTATTTGAGGAGGGTCCACCGTTAGTTAAGGAATTGATTGGAATAATGTGCCAGCAAGGTGAAGACAGCAGTTTCCATCAAGTACGAGGTAACAGAAATGCTTGGTTCACAGCCGTTCTCCATTCTCGTCACGTATTTCATGAATTACTGGTTTAGCTTACAAACCCTCCTCTGACAAAAATCCGAGGGAAAGGCTTCTCTCCTGAAAAGTAGCCAGGGTGAGATAAAATCAACAATTCTGAAAGTAGCAGCAGTCAGCATGGTGGGTGTATGTGTGTGTAGAGATGGCAGGTAATACCTGCCATGTGCAGGGGGGCTGGATAGCAGCAGCTGAGGGCAGTTCTGCAACGCCCTGAGGAGTGAGTTGTTCTGAGGCAGGGGAATGAGCTGTTCCTTGAAGGCTCAGGATGTGAAAACCAAGACAGAAAGTTTTTGTAAGTTGCCAAATGCTATACTTATGGACTCTCCAAACATTTGACAGAGGTCTAAGCAAATGCAGTACTTCCGTTTCTGTTGCACCTTGATAAACAAACATGGAGCTGGGGCTGAGCCACCGGGATTGTGGCGTTGGAAGTACTGCCCAAGGACAAGAGATTTCATGCTTTGTCTGATCCTTCACTGTGTTCCTCACCTGCCCAACAGGAAAAGTCTGATGTCTGAATGCCCAGGTCAGCAGCTGTCTGTGGTCCCAGGATCAACAGCATTGGCATTACCTGGGAACTTAGTAGAAATACAAATTCTTGGGCCTCAGCCCAGGCTGAGAACCCTGATGAGGTGAAGCCTGCCATCTGTGTTTTAACAAGTCCTCTAAGTGATTTTCATGCACATTCAAGCTTGAGCACCACTGTCAACACAAATGCCTTAGCGTCAATATTATTATCAGTTACCATGTGTTAACCACTTATTATGCATCAGTCACCATGATAAATCTTTTACTTGCATTATCACATTTAATCTTGACAACACCCGTGTGAGATAGGTAGTGGTCTGCCCCTGGTTGCAGAGCATATTTCAGGGTACACGGTTACTATAGTATAACAAAGCAAGAGACACCATAGTAGAGCAAAATGCACTTTTTAAAGAGGTACATTTGCTGAATGATGGGAGCCTTTTCTCTGAGATTACTGTGACTATTTGTAGCTGACTCCGTGAATCCAGGAGCTCCACTGACAGGGAACGCCCCCAGCTCTAAGACTTGCCCTACTGCTAGAGAAACACAAAGGGATATGTAGGAGATAAGAAATGGGCTGAGCCAAGCAAGGATCTGGCAGCCAGAAAACTGGCCATCTGGAAAGGATCAAACTTACACAGTTTTCGAGTTGCCCAAATAAATGTCTTCTTTGTCTCCACTAAAATATGTACTTGTATGTCTACACATACCCACACCCCTGCACGCAGAGCAAAATATACATTACCCATACTTTTATCAGTGACTATGGGAGAATATAAATTTGGATCTACTACTTCTCTCCATAAAAAATAAATCAGATTGAATGAAGGTCAATTTAAAAAACACACACAAAAAAAAAACTTTAAAAACGAGTATGTGGGAATTCCTTTATAGAGCACGTCGTCTCTTCCCACTATGAAGCACTTGGATTCTTTTCTCTAAACTGTTAAACTGAGTCAATTTTTACCTGGAGGAAAAAGAAAAATCAACAGATGTTGACCTTTTAATAATTAATAGTTTATTACCCCGTTTGCATTTCAATATATAAAAATACCTCAACATAAGGTAAAAAATCCTCCTTCAAAAATTATATACTATTTTATTTGTGCAATATCAGAGAAAAAAGAAAGGAAAAAAGATTTATACTCTCTCTCTCTTTGCACACACACACACACACACACACTCACACACACCCTTTTTTTTTCTGAAACCGTCTCACTCTGTCACCTGGGCTAAAGTGCTGTGGCATCAACCTAGTTCACAAGGAACTTCAAACTCCTGGGTTTAAGCAATCCTCCTGCCTTCAACTTCCCAGGTAGCTGGGACTATAGGTACCTGCTACAATGCCCCACTAGCTTTTCTATTTTTTAGTAAAGACAGGATCTCACTCTTGCTTAGGCTAGTCTTGAACTCCTGAGCGCAAGGGATCCTCGTGCCTCAGCCTCTCAGAATGCTAGGATTATAGGAATGAGCCACTGTGCCTGACCCATATGCCTTTTTAAAAAACAGTTCCAGTTGTGGATTAATTTACATTCACAATTAATTAACCTGATGACACTGTTATTTAAATAGAGTTCCTGGATAACTATAGAAAAAATTTTAAGTTTAATTTTAATTTTAAGAAAAAATTAGAACAAATTTTCTAATATTTATCTTTCTATTAAAATATGCATATAAACACATTGGTATTTAGATATAGGTAAATAAATGTAGGTATTTATATATATGAAAGAAAAAGAGTGTTTAACAAAAATATTCTAAACAAATATGCCTTTAGAATTTGCTTACTTAGAAATAAATTAATTTACATTTATTCTAGAATATTCACTAAATTTATAGTTTATGAAATTCTTAATCAAATACAGATAAAATTCATCAATAATAATTAGAATATCAATAACTAGGGAAAGTACCATAAAAACTGATTTATTTATTTATTTTTTCATTACCATTTCAGGTTAATTTGAGGGTATAAAGAATTAGGTTACGATGTTTGCACTTGTTAGGTGGAGTCCCCTTTCCCCACTCCCTCTTTCTGCCACTCCCCACCTTGAATTGATATGAGTTTTTCCCCTTATGTGGAGGTGTATTAGATTGCCTGTTGGCTTCATTGGATATTTGCTTTTCCATTTCTGTGATACTTTACTGAGAGGAAAGTATTTCAGCTCTATCCATGTTAATACAAAAGATGTAAAGTCCCTGTTTTTTAAAATGGCTGAATAGTATTCCATGGTATACATACCAAAGCTTGTTAATCCACTCCTGGGGTGGTTGACATTTAAGCTGTTTCCACATTTTAGTGACTATAAATTGAGCTGCGATAAACAATCTACCACAAATGTCCTGATGATAAATGTCTTTTTTTTTTTTCTTCTAGGTATATTCCTAGTAGTGGAATTATAGGGCCAAATGCAAGGTCTAATTTGAGTTCCTTGAGTATTCTACAAAGAGGCTGTATTAGTTTGCAGAGTCACCAACAGTGTAAAAGTGTTCCCTTCTCTCCACATCTACTCCAGCATCTGTAGCTTTAAGACTTTGTGATGTGGGCCTTTGTCACTGTGGTTAAGTGATATCTCAGGGTGGTTTTTATTTGCATTTCTCTACTGATTGGGGATGACTTGAGTTATTTAAAAATATTTAAGGGCCAGGTGCAGTGGCTCATGCCTGTGAACTTAGCACTCTGGGAGGCCGAGCCAGGTGGATTGCTTGAGCTCATGGGTTTGAGACCAGCCTGAGCAAGAGCAAGACCCCATCTCTAATAAAAATAGAAAAGACTGAGGCAAGAGGATCACTTGGGCCCAAGAATTGGAGTTTGCTGTGAACTACAAGATGCCATGGCACTCTACCCAGGGCAACTGTTTCAGACTCTGTCTCAAAAAAAAAAAAAAAAAAATTCAAATAGTGAGCTAGTGAGTTTATTTTCTCACTGTACAAAAGGATTATTCGGCATCCATACTTGGTTATGACATGGAAGTCTTGTGTCTGGTTATTCCTCTAAGTTCTTTGAAAGCACTGAGTTCTTCTTACACATCTCCATATACCCAAGAGTTCCTAGTACACTGCTTTGCAATTGGTAAGGCTTTAATAAATATTAATTGCATTAAGTCCTTTTTCTTAGACTAACGTGGTATTACTTAGAGAGAAAGGGATGCAAAGGTAACAAATGTGCAGGGAGCAAAGCCCCGGAAGAGGATAGATGTAAGGAGGGAGGTGTGCTGGATGCTGAAGCGTACAAGCACGCCCTTTCTGAAGGGAGCAGCCACCTTTTAGTTCCATGCAATTGTTTTTAGGCAAGAGTGCTGATCCAGTGTTCCTGACCTTCTGATTTTTCAAAGGAAAAATGGTAATTAGGACATCTAAGAGAAATCTCCCAGTTTTAAATGCTAATTACAAATACGAAATTTCTCTTTAAAGCACAGTTTAACAGTCTGGATTTGGGAAAGAAAACTAAGCCACTTAAAGATACACCAGGAATGATGAATTTAATACAGAAGTTAGGGTCTACACACTTGACAGGCGAGCTGGAGTGGACACAGGACAGGAGAGCCACTGCAGAGACACGGGAAAGGCAGCCAGAGGGCAGGAAGGCAGATGCAGAAACCTCAAGCTGAAGCAACACCGGAGCTGTGGTTCTCAACAGCTTATGGGGAAGCCCTGGCAATACCGTGGGAACATCCCACCAGTGGTCACGTCTATGGCAGTGATGTGAGTCATTCTCAAGCCACCAGAATCCCACTCCTGCCCACACATTTGGCTGCAACGCACTCCTTTCCTGCCTCCCAGTTCCTGCACTAGCTCCTCTCACAGGCCATCTGGAATCAGAACACAAAGAAAGAGCGCTCTGGGGTATGTAGCCCTTATTCTCCTCTCCAGGGAGGAGGGAGGGGTGCCGAGCTGACAACGGGCAAGCCTCGCACTGGCAGTTCAGGCCAAGAAAACATAATTGGAGCGAGTTCCACCCTCAAGGCACCAGGACACAATCCCAGTTTAGAGGATGACTACAGAAACCAATTTAACAATGTCATCTTCTTATATGAATAAAAAAAAGAATGTAATCCATTAAAGATACCATCCCAGGAGGTACCTAACATCCTTGACGAGAGTTCAGTGAACACTTTCCTGCTTGCACCCCTTATTTTCCTTTTTTTCCCATTCCCTGTCCTCCCTACCCATCTTCTCCTCTCCCTTCTTCTTCCTCCTTCTTCCTCCTTTTTGTCTCTCGCTCTGCCTCCTTCTTCTTCATATTTTAATAATATAAAAATACCTTCTCGGGGGTGAGAGGTGAAGAGAGTGGGTGACCCCCTAAAGGTATAGCACACAGAGTTTTCTGGGGATGCTGAAACTGTTCTATCCTCTGATTATGATGAATAAACCTTATATAATGGCAAAATTCATCATCAAAGCAACTTAAATTAATAGGGCGCATAAATTCTGTGATCTACAACTTCTGACTGAACACCAGGGACTCTGGAAAGTCAAGAGCATGGAGAAGAGTACATTCAGTGACAGGCGCCTTTAGACTAGTCAAGGGATACAATCCACTATTGATATTTAGATGTTAGTCCTCCATGAAGGTTGAATAATCCTTCCCAAAACTGTACTGTGTACATGTTTATCATATGAGACAGGGCTTGTATAGAATTATTTTGTTTAGGAGGAATCAGTCAAATGCTATTAACTCTAGTCATCATTGTAAAAAGTGGAAATTGAAATTATAGCAGAAATAAAATCCATTTTTACAAAAGGACAGCTCTGTGATTGGGAAGCAATATGATATCAGCCATTACGGCAAGACAATTAAATAGATTGAATAAACCGTAAAGGAAAAATACCATGTAAAAAAAGCACCACACGTGCTTCCTACCTGCCTATTGACTCGGAGAAGAAAACCAATAGATTAAAAAAAATTATTGCACTATAAAACTTGAATAAAAATTCATTGCTCAACTTGCTTAAATGTAGACATTTAATATATCTGAAGTCTCTTTTAATGATTCATTCTCATTTGTGATAATACTCTCATCAGTTGCCTACCACTGTTTCTCTCTACACTTCACAAATATCTAGTCAAAATTCAACAATTGGTTGATGTAGACAAAATCTTTCCATTCAAGTCTACCTTAGACTCATACTTGAGCACTTTTTAACTGTCACTTCAGAATGTCAGTGATTAGCATGCAGAAGGTTTATTTAATTTCTTTATTTCTTTTCAGAGAGAAGAGGTTAGAAACAGCTGTCACTCAGGTGATGAATACAAGCTGCCAGCCTTTGAAACGGCAGTTAAAGAAGTTGAGGTTGGAATTAATTAGCATTTAGAGAACCCCCACACTGGATTGTACCCTGGCAAGGAAATGACTGTCCTTCCTCACAAATTATTTCATCTATTAAAGTATTCAGGATAGAAGGCATTGTAGAAAGATAAAACCAGAAATTTGAACATTAAGAAACAAATGTATAGAATAGTTTTCTGTCCTTTCTAGGCTCATACGTATAAATCTAAAATGCACCATTCAGTCCACAGTTTCGTCTGAGCATATGAGAAGCCTTTTTTTTTTTTTTCTAAACTACATTCAGGGGTCATGATGATTTCCAGCTCACATGTGACATTCAATATTAACATTCACAAAATTGTCACCACTGCTGACCCACACAATCGCTCTGCAGCCATTTGATTTGTGACAGGTAATAAAAGGAAGAAGATTCTCTAACAGAAATCCCTCTCTGACCACAAATTCTGTTTGGTTTGTGTTTCATGGAGATCATCCCATCTCAGAGCACACTCAGACAGCTAAAGAAGAAGAAAAGAAAGGAAGAGGAGGAGGAAGTAGAGGAGAAAGAAGAAGGGTAGGGACAGGAGGGGTGGGGGACGGAGAGGACAATGCTGTTGTCTTTCACTACTACAAGTTCATCTTAACAACTTGACATTTAAGACAAGCCATTTGGTGTATAACACATATGACATTTATTATATATGAAAAATATATTTTAAAAGCACAAAAATGATTGATATCAGATATTTAATGACAGGTAGTAAAGTGACCACCACCTGGAAGGCTTCGTAAGTAAGAAAAGCAGCTCGTTGTTAGAGTGTCTGCAGAAGACCAGGGTGGGGACACTAACTAAACGACTCAGGGACTTCTGCTTAGGAAAGGGCAGCATGGGGTGGTGCTGGTAGCTCAGTGCACAGGGCGCTGGCCCTGGAATACTACCAACTAATTCTATAAGACCAGCAAAACCCAGACAATTAACAAATGATGTTGAGGATACCAAGAAAGGGGAACCCTTGTTGGTAGAAATGTAAACTAGTACAAAAAGTATGAAATGTAAAGTAGTACAAAAAGTAGAAATATAAACTAGTACAAAAAGTTCCTCAAAAAACTGAAAATAGGAGTATTAAGTATTATATGATCCAATAATTCCACTTCTGGGTATATATCCAAAAGAAAAAAATCAATATATGGAAAGATATCTGCACTCCCACATTCATGGCGGCATTTTTCTCAATACCCAAAATATGGAACTGAAGTGCTAAAGTGTCCATCAGTGCAGGAAAGACAATGTGGTATACATCCACAGTGGAATATTATTCTGCCATAAAAAATGAAATCCTGTCACTTGTAGCAACATACCTGGAACTACAGGTCATTAAGTTAAGTGAAATAAGTCAAGCATAAAAAGACAAATATTGCATGTTTTCATTCTTATGTGGGAGCTAAAAAAGTGGGTCTCATGAAGACAGAGAGTAGACTGGGTGGTTACCAGGACTGGGAAAGGGAGGGAAGAGAGGGGATAAAGAGATAAATTAATGGGTACAAATATATAGCTTGAGAGAAGGAGTAAGACCTAGTGTTTAACAGATCAATAGGGTGACTGTCACTTACAATCATCTATTGTGTATTTCAAAATAGGTGGAGGATAATAATATAAATATTTCTAGCATAGAGAAAAGACAAATATTCAAGGTGAGGGATATTCCAAGCATACTTATTTGATCTTTAAAAATTACATAAATGTATTAAATTATCATCATTATTGCTTGGAAATCAACACACTAACCAAATGGTTTCCCTAACTCAAGCTGGGCCACAGTCTGAGCAAAAGTGTGATTGTGATTAAGTCATTGTTTTTCATAATGTGAGATGATCGTTTGATTCCTCATTATTCATGAGAATATTTTCCTGACAATCAGAATTAATTTTGAAATAAGTGTCTCAGACAGGGCAGGAAAAATGGGTTTTTATGGGCCCAGATGAAACTTACGCTGCTGTCTACCTACAGTCACCACCACTACCACGTTTCCCCTCTCCCCACACCCATCCCTACCACCTCTTCTGCCTTCACCCCCAGTCCTTCCCATCTTAGCCCCCTTGAGCCTCCCACATGCTCATCAGAATGTCTCCACATCCCCCCCGTCACCTTCATACCTACACGTCTCAGCCCAACCCACCTGCTTCTGCCATGCCTTATTCAGCACTTTGCACTTTGTACTGTTTCCAATTAATTGACTTAGCTTCTTCTCTTTACTTGCCCAAAGCCTCCTTTAGTAGCTTCCTTTTAAACTATAAAATAGCAGGCTACTTTTTATTTCCTTCTGCCTCTAATGTAGTGATTGCCACATGACTGCCTGCTCAAATCTAGACATGTTTCCCCTGCCTTCTCCTCACCATCTGAGATGATAGGTGGGTTCTCTGGCTATTCACAAAACATCCTCGCAGCTCCTGTGCAGCAGGGCCCCTCATGGTCCTGGAAGCTGGTGGGCCTCCTACTCACATTCTCTCCAGGTTCTCACTCTCAGTCAGCTCACTCTCTTATCTGAAGAAAGGTGCCAGGCACAGGAGGATTTACCACAAAGCTAATCAGTCGAATAGCATGGGTGGGGCCATAACAACTTTTTATTTGTAACTTTTTATTTTCTTTAAATGGACCCTTAAAATTGTAAAAGCTTTAGGTCCCACATAACCTGGCTAGTCCCCAGAGAAGAGAGGTATAACACTTTGAATCACAAATAGTTTCATGTGCTTCTTTTATTCTAATCTATTAACAGGCACATGTAACAGTGGGCTGAATGAAAGCTCGTGGGAGCAAAGAAACATTTTCAGCAGGCATTTGAAGAGGTGGTTTATTGGACCTACAGTAGATGGAAACATTTCTTTGCTGATCAGCATAGAATCAGTCAGGACAAGTCGCTCTGAAATGGCCTTGGTGTCTCACTTAAATTCTACAGTTTCTTTCCTATTTAGGAGCATATGACTTGCTTTCTCTCTGCCCAGAATGAATGCTTATCTCTCAGAATCATGCCAGGCTGGTTCCTTCCTGACCTTCATTTTTCAGTTCCTATGTCATCCTCTGGAAGGCTTTGCCTGAAATAGTCCCCATCCCACCCATCCCCATCCCATCCCTTACAGTTAATCATATCTCTTCATTTATTTCCTTTATATTATATATCTGTATTAAAAAGAGTCCTTGCATATCTATTTGTTTACTTTTTGAATGTCTGTATCCCCCACAGGAATGTAAGCTCAAGAGGGCAGAGACCACAACTGTCTTTCACGCTATGGCCTCCCCAAGACCTGGGAAGTGCTTGACTCCCAGAATGATTAGTACTTATGGAAGAAAGGAAGGAAGGGGAGATGGGTACATAGACTTAACAGATATGATTCAAATCTAGTGAAATAGTTATAGTCTACTTTTATATCTTTTGGCACAACGTACAGAAACATGAATTGTAAAGTTAGAGCAAAGAAATCGAATGAGCATATGTAAAGAACGAGCAAGCATATATAGGAGTCTGAGATGTTTTATTCACTAGAAGACTGAAGGACTCATCACCCTCCCTTCCAAGACAGCAGCTCACCGTGGTGGCAGGAGGATTCCAGAGGGAGGCTTGGCCAGGGTCAGGTAATGAAGTTAGTTTCGTAGTTTCTTTTCAGATCCCCAGACAATTCCCACTCATAAATCTATCCCCAGTGGAAGATCCCTGAATTTCTGGACAAAGATAAATTCTATACAGGTGTCTAACTCACGCCTTGGATTGAAGCTGTTGTATCAAGGGATCTCAGATGCCTATGCTTTAATTGGCTACATCAGGGTTGCCTGGGAAATTAAAAACAACGGAAAACATTCCTGGGCCTCTGCGGAGCTTGACTAAATCTCTGGGTAGGTCTGAAAAACAGTACTCTACAGATCTTTCCAACGTATTCTGAGGTGTAGCTTCTAGGCTTGAGGATCTTATTTTTGAATGATAAAACCAGAATTCAAAAAGACCTTAATAGGTTTGAATAATGTGCCAGAAAAGACAAGATGTATTTGATACTGGAGTTTTATATTCTCAGAATCTCTTTAAGGTATGAAGAAACTGAGTTAATAAATAAATATTAAAATTCTCAGTGGAAGAATAGAAATCTTGTTCTGAAGGGATGTGTGTGTGTGTGTGTGTGTGTAATATAGGATTAGATCAGATGCTGTGGCCCTTCAATACAGTTCCTGTTGGTCCTGTTGAGAACCACTGAGTTAGACCATGACAAATAGCTTTCATTTGGCCCACTCTGTTTGATCTCCACTTTTCTCTGATCCCAGCAGTGGCGGCTGACCTATATGGACAACATCAATGGCCTCTCTTAGCCTCTGGTTTCCAGCACACCAAGAGTGAGTTCCCTCAGGAGACTGGAGGAGGGCAGAGGAGTAAGGTCTGGGTATTTCTCCCCTCTTCCTCTCCACTGGATGTCTGTCTTCCACTGAAGGCCACAGTTCCTCTACTTTATTCTCTCCCTCCAAGAGTTCTTTCATAAAACCTTTTCTGAGTTGGTTGTAATTTGAATGTGCCATTTGCTTTTGCTGAGACCATGATTGATAGAGAGACCTAATCTAATGGCAAGAGAGGTTGAAGGCAGATGGGGTTATAGCTTAGTAGCTGTTTTTAAAAAAAGAAAAACAACAAAGCTAATGAAAATGTGAGCTTCTTATATTGCTTTCATATATGTCTAGAATGAAGTGATAGTCTCACGATTCTCGGTATAAATATTGTCTCATCAGGAACTCATGTCCATTTTATTGGGAAACCCTGATATCCTAGAAGGACCAGAAGAGCAGACAGGTGGCTGATCAGAGGGGCAAATTTCTGAGCTTATCCATCTTGGTAAAACTCTTTAATGCAAGAGGCACCAGGGCATGGTTGATGTACGCAGGGCCTCTGTGGGCCAGATGGCCTGGATTTGAACCCCATCTCTGCCACTTAATTAGTTCTGCAACTTGACAGGTTATTTAACCTGTCTGAGTTTCTGATCTGTTTCCTTAACTGTAAAGTGGAAATAGTAATAATACTTCTCTCATAGGTTAGGAAGATTGAATGAGTTACTATCTACAAAGCACTTAAAACAGTCCTTAGAACAAAATAAAAATGTGTTTTAAATAAATAAAAATTCAAATCATCATTCTACAAATTTAAGAGAAAACCATTACCTTTAATAAATGACAAATTACTTATGTTTTTTTCCTAAAAATAGTAAAGTATTTTTAAATGCCTTAGTATTTTCTGTAGATAATAGTTTTAATCAACAAAGAACCATTAAAGTATGAATTATGACATTAAAATGAAAGTTTGAGAACTGAATGACTTACTCCAGTGGGAACTTTAAATTATATTGTGGAGGTTAAAAGTTCTCATATTTGGTTTCTATGCTAAGATACAGAGAATGCGGTTTGCAAGAGCCAATAGTAACATTTTAATTATCGACACCATTCCTGCCCATGTTCCCACAGAGAGCAATAGTATGTTATTTGCCTCTATGACTGTTACAAATTTTAAATAAGACTTCAGCCTTGGCTCGGTGCCTGTGGGGCACCAGTCACATATTCCAAGGCTGGTGGGTTCGAAGCACCTGTAGTCCCAGCTACTTGGGAGGCTGAGGCAAGAGAATCGCTTAAGCCCAAGAATTTGAGTTTGCTGAGAGCTGTGACCACGGCACTCTACTGAGGGCAACATAGTGAGACTGTCTCAAAAAAAAAAAAAAATTACAAAAAAAAAAAAAAAAAAGACTTCAGTCTTACCAAAAAGCACAACAATTTCCAGCATGTATAAAGATATTTTTGTGTTAAAGTTCAGATTTCAAAAGCTATGAAGCATGATTTTGACATTTTCTGACAATTTCTCATGGAAGTTAATAAAAAAAGGGGTCATGTTTAAGAGTTTTTCTAAAAAAATTACTCTTTCTATTTTTTTTAACACTTATTCCATAATTTCAAAAGTTCTACTTGTTCATATAAAAGAAAAAAACCTGTAGGACATTTTAACACAGCCAGAAAATATTTATATAATTATCCATCTTTCATCAGCACTCTCCCTGCTATTTAAATTGCAACTTTAATTGATCTTTCAGGATCATTGGGAATTTTACTATATATGGAATGGAGGTGCTTGTATAGACTCTCATGCCCAAAGAAGAAAGATTGATTAACTTTTTTAATGAAATCATAGCTGTGTACATTAATGCAATCATGGGTACAATGTGCTGGTTTTATATACAATTTGAAATACTTTCATCAAACTGGTTAACATAGCCTTCACCACACTTTCTTGGTTATTGTGTTAAGATATTTACACTCTACACTTAGTAGATTTGACATGTACCTTTGTAAAATGCACCATAGGCGTGGTCCCACCAATTACCCTCCCTCCACCCATACCGCCCTCCGCTCTCCTCCCCCTCCTCTTGCCCCTTCATCTTGGGCTGTAGTTGGGTTATAGCTTTCACATGGAAGTGTGGGTTCTTATAAATTGGTTTCAAAAGGTTCAATAACCAGAATCCACAGAGAACTCATACATATTAGCAAGAAAAGAACAAGTGATCCCATCTAAGGCTGGGCAAGGGACTTGAAGAGACAGTTCTCTGAAGAACATAGGCACACGAAAAAATGCTCATCATCCTTAATCATCAGAGAAATGCAAATCAAAACCACTATGAGATATCATCTAACCCCAGTAAGATTAGCCCACATCACAAAATCCCCAAACAATAGATGTTGGTGTGGATGTGGAGAAAAAGGAACATTTCTACACTGCTGGTGGGAATGCAAATTAATATATTCCTTTTGGAAAAAAGTTTGGAGAACACTTAGGGATCTAAAAATAGACCTGCCATTCAATCCTGCAATTCTTCTACTAGATATATATCCAGAAGACCAAAAATCACTTTATCACAAAGATATTTGCACCAGAATGTTTATTGCAGCCCAATTCATAATTGCCAAGTCATGGAAGAAGCCTAAGTGCCCACTGACCCATGAATGGATCAATAAATTGTGGTATATGTACACCATGGAATATTATGCAGCCTTAAAGAAAGATGGAGACTTTACCTCTTTCATGTTTACATGGATGGAGCTGGAACATATTCTTCTTAGCAAAATATCTCAAGAATGGAAGAAAAAGTATCCAATGTACTCAGCCCTACTATGAAACTAATTTATAGCTTTAATATAAAAGCTATAACCCAATTATAACCTAAGAATATGGGGAAAGGGAGGGAAGGAGAGTGGGGAGGATGGGCAGAAGGAGGGTAATTGGTGGGACACACTTACGGCGCATCTTACAAGGGTACATGTGAAAGTTACTAAATGCAGAATATAAATGTCTGAACACAATGACTAAGAAAATGCCAGGAAGGCTGTGTTAACCAGTTCAATGAAAATATTTCAAATTGTATATAAAACCAGTACATTGTACCCCATGATTGCATTAATGTACACAGCTATGATTTAATTAAAAAATTATTAAAAAAAGAGGATTATTCTGCTGATTCCACTTGTGTAATAGTCCCAATATAAACTTCATCAAGTCTACTGAGTATTCCAAATTATGCTGATTTTTTTCTCTTCTCAGCTTGTGGAATTCATTTTTATATCATTTGTTTGGCATTTTGTTTTATACTATCTGTGCCATCCTTTCCTCTCCAATTTTTTTTTTTTTAATTTTTTCATGCCTTCGTTTTTTCACGTGATGGTCAGTGTTGTGAGGGCAGAGGCCATGAGTTAGACTTCTGTTATACTTCCTATACTCCATACATTGAATGATGAGTATTTGATAGATGGCTGTTGAATGCATATTCAACACTCCTGGGGTGAACGTCTGATGAGAGGTTCACAGAGAAGCACATACGTCCAGGCAGGAAACGTGCCAGGCTGAGTCATTCAGCATCTGCAACATGTTTGCAATGTATTTTCTTATCTGGATGTGAGAATTAGGAATAAAGAAATCGCAGTTTGCAGTATAGTGAATACATTTGGGTTTTGTACATTTTATAATTTAATAATTCATCTTAAAAACTATTGCTGAGTCTGATTCTTCATTTTGATTCTGAAGCAAATGTGTGTATCCTGGGTTTGACTGCAAGTAACGGAAATGGCTTTTATAATAAAGGGAACAATCTTACTGAAAGAAAAAAGATAAGAGGAAAAGTTCAGAGATAGTGTTGTTTTAGATTTAGTGAATTTTGTAAATCAGCGATGTCAACTGCTGCAAAGTTTCTTCATCTTTCTGTTCCTGGGCTTCCCGTGCTCTAACCGCCTCAGACTGAGCCTCTTTTTAACTACAAAAAGGCAGTGAAGAGTCATCCTTCTGTTGAAGATCCCAATGTCAGATACAGAATCATTTCTTCTTTGGTGTCTCTACCTAAATGTGAAGGAGCCTTTTCCAGAACCCAAGAGAATAGACACCTGGAACTGGGACTCTTCAATATGGGAGAGAGGAAATAGCTGCTCCTGAAATAACCAATCTACGATTAGTCAGTCCAACATCAGCCAATGAACCTTCTCAAAATCGTAGACAATGCTCTTCCTCCTCGTATTTTTTCCCCAAAATTTAATAAACCAAAGCATTTTCTGACTCTGGGGGATATCATCTAGCTGATTGGTTGTTGGAATCTTCTGCCAGAACATTTTAATATTCTTAATGACCATAAATTATATGTATTATTTGCATTAAAATATTGGCTATGAGTAAGCCAGAGGTTTCTCTAGGGCAGCTTTTTAAAATAATGAATTTTTAGACTCAATGCCTTCCCAAGCCGGTGTGTAAAGTAGAAAGGTCAGTTATCCTGACCCCCTTTTTTGACTCCTTTCATCTTCCTAACCTGACTTTAGCCCTTTCTCTAGAGGTTCAGAGCTGTGTTAAAACCTGGTCTGTTCCCAGTGGAGGATCATCTGCCCACGTGGCACATTGATCTTGTATACATTTGATTAAAAATTAATGCTAGAAAAAGATATTTTGGTTTTATGTGCCAATATTGTAGGTATCAGGTGAGAAAAGGTAAACACTAATTTAAAGGATTCTGTGAATTTTCTGTCACCACAAGCTATTTTATATAAGTTTGAATCCATTGAAAACATGCTTCCGTCAGCCGTGTAAGATGGATGTTCATGCACAGGTGTGTGTGTGTACATGTGCACCTAGGTTTTCAGGGTAAAACGAAGGAAACAATCTTGAGATGCATGTTTTATACTGCAATTCTATTAATAATTAGCTCCATATAAACTGTCTCTACCCATGAGTTTGTAGAAGTTTTACATCCAATGTGTGGGCCACAGAATTAAGCTGACTCAATTGAACTGTAGGGAAAGTCTATGGTCTGAGGTTTTAAGTTACTGGGAAATAATGTTGTTTCTTATCAATGACTTCTAAGAAAAATTTCTTAAATATTTAAAAAAGTGATGTCACTAAAATATTTTCGTTCTTCGTTTTTTTCCCCTTAAAATCTGCTTCAATACATGTGATCTGCTTAATTGAACTTAACGAAGCATATACGAAGCCCCAAGTTGGTGAAGTGTTCAGAATTGCTTAATGAGTTTTCTGTGAGCATAGTTTTAAAAAATTTCTTCTGAGATGATGTCAGGTTTCTGACATGTACTCTGCCTGAATAACTGCATTCTTCTTTTCCTCAGTTTCCTTTGGATAGATCGAGAAGAAATTTACTTGTCTCTAATCCATCAAGGGGAAGGATTACTAATGAGAATGAGGCTTTCAATAGAATAAATGATGATCTCTCAGAATAAATTATCATTTCTTCATCAGGCCAATTTATAAGACATTAAGATACATATGAGTTTTGGCCAAAAGACAAATTTGGCAGAAGAATCCTTTGTGAAGCTTTCTCCAACTCGGCTTGTTTCACACAGTGTGAGCCCTTCTGACTTTGGTTCCTGAAAGTATTTATGCTGCTCACTTTTCGATTATTTTATTTACCACAGGGAACTACGTTTCTGTGTGCATTCTCTTAAACTTAAAACCCCTGGACCTCAAGGAGGATTTCTGCATAATCTTCATGTGCCTGATACTCAGCCCAGGGCCTGGCTCAGCCTGGGCGCTCAATGTCCATCAGAAACACCTTTTCTGGCTCCCTGTTCTGGACTCCTCTGCCTACTTGGTTAGAATCAGCATCATGTTGATCTGCTTGTGTGAGGGGATGACAGTAGTAAATCAAGGCTACTTTGTCCATTTTGCACATTGTAGTCTAACCTAGGCACTACACAAATCCCCACACTCCTCCCTCATCTCTGAGTCTACTCATTCAGAATGCATTTATTAGTTGTCCACTGTATGACAGTCATTGTGTCAGACTCCGGGATCCATCAATGATTGAAACACACAAAATGTTCTTTTTATGTAGCTTATTCAACATGGTAATAAAATAAATTGTATGGCATTGGTGTCACGAGGAAAAGTAAAGAAGATAAAGGCACAAAGAGAAGTCATTTTGTTAGATAGAGAGTCCAAGTCATCACACTCAGGGGAAAGCAGTTGATCAGAGAGCGTGGGTGTCGGAGATGGAACGCTTCAGGCAGAGGACAGCAAAGGTAAGGGCGAAGGCAGAGCAGGGCTGGTGTGGGTGACTCACAGCCAGAGATTTACAGAGAGCCGCAGCACAACAAGCAGAAGCTGCTGTGGTAAGAAGGAGGAGTTTATGTCTGATATGATGAGACCTTGAAGGCTACATCATAGAGCCTTATATTTTAGGATGTTAGATATTATTGTGACATAAACACACATGTCCACATATTAATATGAAGCCACTTATGACTCTGAACAGAAAACTGACTAGATAGGATTTAGTTTTGAAAGTATTATCTGTTATAACCTAGAGAATGGAAAGTGTGCAAGCAGACAGAATAATTAAAAGGTGACCACCATAATACAGACATGACATGGAATGGTTATAGCTTGGAAGGGAAAGTGATTGCAGAATGAATGAAAATGGTTAGTTACTAGGTTTATTTTAAGGATGAGCGGTTGGGAAATATGAGTAGATTAGGTGAAGGGTGAGAGAATAAGAATGGCTCCAGGGGATTTGACTGGAGCTGTTGGCAGAAGGCTGGCACGTACTTAGATGGGAGGCCCTGGGGGGTGGGCAGGGGGAAGGCAGAGAGGAGCTGGTTCTGAAGGGCAGTGAGAATCATAAATTCACCTTGGGAGGCCATCTTAGTCTCTCTTGTATTGCTGTAACAAAATGCCTAAGAGTGAATAATTTGTAGAGAATAGTTATCTATTTTTCACAGTTCTGGAGATTGGGGGTTCAACATCAGGGCACCAGGGTTGGGCCTTGCTGTGTCCTCACACAGCAGAAAGCAGAAGGGAGAGAAGCAGACAAGGGCTGAGGAAGCCTCTTGCGTAAGGACATTAATCCCATGGAAAGGGGGGAGCTCTCAATACCTAATCATGTTGTGAGTAAGGTTTCACCTCTTAATAGCATCATTCTGCCAGCACCTGGATTTTGGAGGAGGCACATTCAAATGGCAGCAGAGACTTAAGTTGATTATTCTTACTAAACACCTCAAAGGAGTGTCCTAGATTTCAGGAAAATTAGAAAGGCTGGAGGTTTAAATTTGGGAGTTATAAGTGGCTTCAAGCCATGGAATCTAATGAACTCACCGAGAGATTAACTATAGAAAAAAAAAAAAAAAAAAAGCATGACATAGGAGAACCGAGATGTAAGGTACTCCAAGATACGGCGTTAAGGGTCAGAAGGAGGGAGATAATTCAGCAAAAGGGACGGAGAAGCAGCAGCTATTGAGAAAGATGAAGAGAGAATGCACTGTTAAAAAAAAAAAAAACAAAAAAAAACAGAAGAAGAAGAAGAAAGCAAGTATCTAGTTAGAACCTCCATTTCCTATAAACCTCAAAAAGTGACATTGATCTTGTTATCTAACCCGAATACTAAAATTACTCAGACTGAGAGCAACACATTCAATCTTCCCAACGTATAAGGCAATGTCTAAATTCTTCATTGTGGGTCACTCTGCTCTTGGGTGCACCAGGGAGTCAGCTATCCTATCACACACCTAGCTCCTTGTCTTTCTACCCAGGGAAGGAGTTGTAGAGAGGCTGGTCCAGATATTTGAATTGTGTCTGTTAGATTTATTCATATTCAGGCTGTAAGGAACATTTTATCATATTAAGGTCAATTTAATAAAATGCATAAATATTTTGAAAGTAATTACAGTAAACGCCTTCTTTTTTATTGTTAAATCATAGCTGTGTACATTAGTGCAATCAAGAGGTACAATGTGCTGGTTTCATACATAATCTGAAATATTCTCATCAAACTGTTCAACGTAGCCTTCATGGCATTTTCTTAGTTACTGTATGTAGACATTTGTATTATTCCTTTAGTAAGTATTGCCTGTACCCATTCTAAGATGCACCTTAGATGTGGCCCCACCCATTAACCTCCCTCCACACTAACCTCCCCCCTCTCTTCCCCTTCCTTGGGCCTTTCCTCATAGTCTTGTGCTATAGTTGGGTTATAGCCTTCATGTGAAAGCTATAATTTAGCTTCATAGTAGGGCTGAGTACGTTGGATATTTTTTTCTTTTATTCCTGAGATACTTTGCTAAGAAGAATATGTTCCAGCTCCATCCATGTAAACATGAAAGAGGTATAGTCTCCATCTTTCTTTAAGGCTGCATAATATTCCATGGTGTACATATACCACTATTTATTGATCCATTCATGGGTTGATGGGCACTTGGGCATCTTCCATGACTTAGCAATTTTGAATTGGTCTGCAATAAACATTCTTGTACAAATATCTTTGTTGTAATGTGATTTTTGGTCTTCTGGGTATAAACCTAGTAAAGGAATTATAGGATCAAATGCCAGGTCTATTTTTAGATCTCTAAGTATTCTCCAAACATCCTTCCAGAAGGAATGTATTAGTGTGCATTCCCACAGCAGTGTAAAAGTGTGCCCTTTTCTTGGCATTCACGCCAACATTTTGTGATTTTGTTGGGTTTTGGGATTTTGTTATGTGGGCTACTCTTGCTGGGGTTAGGTGATATCTCAAAGTAGTTTTGATTTGCATTTCTCTGATGATTAAGGACGATGAGCTTTTTTTCATGTGTTTGTAGATCGTGTGTCTGTCTTCTTTAGAGAAGTTTCTCTTTAAGTCCCTTGCCCACCCTGAGATGGGATCATGTGTTCTTTTTTTGCTAATACGTTTGAGTTCTCTGTGGGTTCTGGTTATTCGACCTTTTTCAGAGGTATAACCTGCAAATATTTTCTCCCATTTTGAGGGCTGTCTTCTT
>CAUYPK010134405.1:0-14619 GCA_963574355.1 Loris lydekkerianus
TTTTTTCATTTCTTTATTTTTTATTGTTGGGGATTCATTGAGGGTACAATAAACCAGGTTATACTGATTGCATTTTTTAGGTAAAGTCCCTCTTACAATCGTGTCTTGTGCCCAAAAGGTGTGGCACACACCAAGGCCCCAGTCCCCTCCCTCCTTCCCTCTCTTTGCTCTTCCTTTCAGGGAAGCTGAGTTGGACATATATTAAGTTTGGATTTAGTGAGATATATCCATCATTTCTGTCAATATTTAAGCTTACATTTAATTTTTTTGTCCCTTAACATTTTTTTTTATTAAATTGTAACTGTGTGCATTAATGCATTTATGGGATACAATGTGCTGATTTTATATACAATTTGGAATGCTTACATCAAATGGATTAACATAGCCTTCACCGGTGCAGGAAAAACACTTCTACTGCCTGTTGGGTAAACTCACCTAGAGTCTTAACATAAAAGTGTTTCCATAACAATGTAGGTAGTGGAGGCAAAGGAAACTGGTCTTTGTGAACTTTCTCCCCTTGTTAGACATGTACAACTTTTTTTTTTTTTTTTTTCTTGAGACAGAGTCATCATAGCTCACAGCAACTTTAAACTCCTGCGTTCTAGCCGTCCTGTTGCCTCAGCCTCCTGAGTAGCTGGGAACGCAGGCACGCACCACCATGCCCAACTAGGTTTTTTTTTTCTATGTTTAGTCTTGCTATTGTCAAGACTTAGTTCAAGCAATGACAAGTACAATTTTAAGTGAAGGATTCACTTCTTAAAAATTCCTTGTCTAAATGGAAGTCCTCTGCTTTTAAGAATATGTTTTACAATGCAAGGCATTAAAATCTAAAAGCACTACATACCGTATATACTCGAGTATAAGCCGAGTTTTTCGGCACAAAATTTGTGCCGAAAAACCCGAACTAGGCACAAATTTTGTGCCCAAAAAACTCGGCTTATACTCGAGTATATACGGTATTTTTATGGTGATTGCAAGATATATAATTTATCAGAATTTCTGTGATTGTAGACCCCAAGCAAAAATCTTGTATTTTTTTTTTTTTAATTTAAAATATCACATCAACCATACTGGAGGGAAAAAAAATCTTTCTAGTCTGGTATCACATATTATAATGCATACTTTGTAAAGAAGAAATAAAAATTATAGTTATCATATGGAGGAAAATAAGTTTTATAGATAGGCTATAGATAGTTAATTAAGAGAAATATTTAGTTATATTTTGTGATTTCTTTCTTCTTCTAAATAAATATTAATTTTTGCCTAATTTTGTATTTTTTTATTTAACAAAGACTCTCTCCAAAGCCTAGTTTAGAATTAAAGACACTATTAGTGTCCTCAATCTTTTTCAAGATTTTATTCCCACTATTGGTCTATTGAGCTCCTGGTTCATATGGTAAGTAATGGCAGCTTTCTTAAGAGAAATATTTACATATATATTAAAACTGTGTATTATGTATCACTGTATATCTTGGAAATTTTACCAAAGTACAAGGTATATATTGAAAAGTGCTCAGATCACAAGGATATGTCATATGAGTGTTCACAAGGAGAAAGGCTTTCTGTCTCCAGAACTATGAGAAAATAAATTTCTGCTTTTTAAGCCTCCTAGTCCATGGTACTTTGAAAGGCAACACTGGCAAAGTGAATGTCCTAAGGAAGAAAGGCAGATTCTGAGGGACAACTCAGTGTGTCTGTAACGTTAGATGATCTACAAATGGATTATTACACCACCCATGAATTTAGTTGGGAGCTATGAACAAATTGTTGAAAGTCCTTTAAAACTAGGAGCCTCCTGATTGATTCCACTGCCCTCAAGAGTCAGTGTTTATGTTTTGAAAACATAAATTAAATCAATGTTTCTTAACCTTTTTTATTTCGTGGCACACTCAAACCTATAGTCAAACTCCCAGGGCACACCTAAATTATGTTGATAAGAAAAACAAGTAAAAAAAAAAAAAAAAAAAAAAAGAATATACATACTGTGTTTTGAACTTCTTTTGAAAATAATCTAATTAATTATCTCTAAACATGTTTGCGCCACACCCAAGATCCTTTCATGGCACAATACTGTGCCACAGCGTACTGCTTGGAAATCACTAAATTAGACTATTTCACCCTTTTGTGTGAGAACTTCAAGAATGACTTCTGGACTTCCCATTTTCTGATCCACGTGCTTGGGTCCTCTGCCAGCTCCAGCCTTGGTTTCTGCGAGGCTGCCCCTCACTCATTTTATCCCAGACACACGCACTGGTCTTCCCAGCATGCTCCCACTCGGGACCTTTTCATTTGCTAATTTCCTTCTCATAATGTTCTTCTCCTGTTTTCCACATAAATCATTTTTTATTTACTTTGAGTATCTGCTTAAAAGCAATGGTATCAGAGAGGCCTTTGCTGACTACGCTATCTGAAACTGCAACCCTTCCCCAAGTCTTTTCATTATGACACATGACTTGCATGTCTATCTGTATGTTGTTTTCCTGCCTTCTAGAACCCACCGTACATTCATAGAGTTTAATGTGCGCATTGCATATGCCCCGCATCTAGAACAGCTCAGATAAACCTCTATTGATTGGCCATATCTATCAGATATTTTCAGACAGCTACACAGAATTTTTTTTTTTTTTTTCTGGCACAGAAAAGCCTGAATTTTGAGCCAAAAAATTGTGAAGCAAAAGAGAAAGAACATGAAGGATATACAGAAAGGAGTCAAAAGAGTGTGGGGATGATTATGAGAGGAATTGACTCTTAGCACTTCCAAATAATTAAAATATCTTTTCCTACCCTTTTGTCCGCCCTGCAAGTCAAAACCATTAGAAGGGTAATAACCATTTTATCTATTTAATATACAGCATGTGCTCAGAATACGTTTGTACAATAAATATATATAGCACCTCATTTCTTTCTAATGTCTCTGCAACTTCAAGGTTAAAGTGTACCATGGATTATAATCTAAAGATCTCTGCTTGCATATTTTTTTTCTGTTGCTCTACAAAAGTCTTCTTTTGTTTCTTGATCTTTCTGTTTTTCTAGTTTCACCTTAACTTAACCACTACAAAGTTTGTCTTTATTCCAAGTTCATTTTTCCTCTTTTGGCTCCTCTCTTTTGATTGTCCTTTTCTGTTTCAGGTCATTTATTTTTCCAAGTTAGAGCTCTGATCTAGGAACACAGCTTCATCTCTCTCCTTCCAAATCTCAGTCCCATATATTAAGTTGTGTGTGTATTTATAAGGGCAAGTTCTGTGGCCACGTCAATTTGATCTTTTAACACATCACCTTTCTATACTTCCTGTCGTGGTCTCAAGGTCCAACACAGTTCTAGTACATTAGGCTCTAAACCTTGGAAGCTTCTTTACCTTGGTCTTTTTAGCATCTGATTTAGTAATTATTTTGCATCGAGCCCTGTGTGTTTTGGGATTAGAGATTTGTAACCCTAGTATATCTTTTTTCTACTTTTTAAAATATATAGCAAATGATTGTCATCCTTTCAAAATGTCTGCAAAAAGTTTCAGAGCATATTAAAATGTACCAGTTAAATCATGTACTGACCAATCCTGATAGCTTATTCTTTCAGCACTAAAGGTTACTGCTAATTTCTTTGGGAAGTGAAGTTCTTGGAATAATCCCCTCTCAGTCATTGAAAAATAATATCCTGGCAAAGACTATGGAATTGTCCTGACATCTCTACCCCTCCCTAGGAATTCAGCCAATGTCAGTATCAAAAACAACATTATAGCTTTGTTAGGAAACCTGTAGCCAGTTCATTAAACCACTCCTCATGGGTTGGGCATTTTGGCTAAAGCCTGTAATCCTAGTATTCTGGGAGACGGAGGTGGGAAGATTGCTTGAGCCCAGGAATTTGAGACCAGCTTGAGCAAGGGGGAGACCCCCTCTCTATAAAATACAGAAAAATTAGGAGGCTAAGGCAGGGGGACAACTTGAGTCCAGGAGTTGGAGCTTGCAGTGAGCTGTGATGACACCACTGCATGCTGGCCAGGGAGACAAACAGAGCTAGATGTGAGACCTCCTGACCCCACCCTAGTGTGCTTTTATCTGTATTCCCCCGAGGCTGAGATGGTCCAACAATTTGAACACAGGCATGTGTAGTAAGTTATCTTGATTCTTGGTCAGAGAAGAGAAAGTGAGAGAAATTCCCTTGAAAATCTAACCTCCCAACTAGGAAGAGAAGATGTGAGCTGAAGGATTCAGATATCATAAATGGAGAGTGAAATAATATATTGTGAATGTTTGGTTTTATGTGTAACCAACAAGGCTTTTTTTTGTTTGTTTGTTTTTTAAAGATAGAATCTCACTTTGTCACCTTCGGTAAGGTGCTGTGGCATCATAGCTCACAGCTACCTCAAACTCTTGGCCTTAAGCAATCCTCTTGTTTCAGCATCCCAAGTGGGTGAGACTATAGGCTTCCACAACACCCAGATGTTTTTTTTTACAGACGGGGTCTTGCTCTTACTCAGGTTGGTCTCAAACTCGTGAGCTCAAGCAATCCACCAAACTGGGCCTCCCAGAGTGCTAGGATTACAGGTGTTAGCCACCATTTCAAGCTAATTTTGGATACTTTTAATTGTTATATCTTCAGCCATTAATCTTTTCTTGTGTGTAATTTGCTGCTAATCTTATTAAGTGTATTTTTCTTCTCAGGCGTCTTTAGAACTTCAATCTAGGCCTTCTTTATATCTTCCACATATCTAAGTTAATGTGTTCGATCTTTCTTCTAGTTTCTTAAACATATGGAATGTTCTATAATTATATTAGATAGTTATGATAATAGTTAGAATATCATTGTCTAATGGAAATATCATCTGTATCATTTCTGCATCTGATTTATTTTTCTCCACATCACAAATTATTTCCACTTATTTGCATAATTCATAATTTTTTATTCAATTCCAGACCTAATATATTTTACCTTGTAGAGTCCTGAATATCCCTAAGAATTTTTTCTGAGCCTTGATCTGAGATCTAGTTAAATTATTTGCAAATAAGTTCTAGCATTCTATAGCACTGTAGGATGACTACAGTGAAAAATAACATATTGTATATTTTAAATAGCTAGAGAAGAGAATTTTGAATACTACCAACACAAAGAAATGATAAACGTCTGAGGTGATAGATAAGCTAATTACCCTAATTTGATAATTACACATTGTATACATGTTTTGAAACATCACTCTGTACCCGTAAATATATATAATTACTACATGTCAATTAAAAGTCAAATAAGAAATTAAAAACACAGAAGGAAAATTTTTTTTCAATAGTTGAACATTCTGGAGCTTATTTATAAGCTTTGTCAGGCAGGATAAGACGAGTCAAGTCTAGAGCTGATTTTTATCCCACTTATCAAGGCAATGCTCTTCCTATTTCCTTGTTGACCTGTGAATTATGAGGCTTTCCTCACTGACTGGTGAGAACACAAGCTTTTTCTGGCCTAGGCGAGCTCCATGGATTATTTCCTCCGCTCCTTTTGGGTGGTGTTACCCATAAATGGAGTAGTTTCCATGCCACATGTGCTGACCGGTACTGAGCAGAAGACTGGAGGGAAACTCTCTTTAGTTTTCTTCTTTCTGGGACTTTGTCCTGAAAATTTTTACCAACTTGCCTGCCCCAGACTCCTCCCTCTGTCTCTTCAACTCCGGGAGAGTTCTAAGCTGTGTTTCTTCTCTCTGTACAGCAATATTAAAACTTTCTAGGCTATAATTAGAGCAATTGTAAGCTCACCTGCTGCTTAGCCCTTCTCTCAGAGGTCTTTGTCTCTCATTGTTTGATGTCCAGGGTCTAAAAACTGATGTTTTATACTTTTTGTTATTAGGTTTTTAGTCATTTCAAGTAGAGAATAAAGGCAATTTCTTATGTTTCACCCTAGCTGAAAGCAAAAGTTCTCCCCAGCAATGCCACTTCTTCCAGGCACGATTACCGCACCTGTAACCCCAGCATTCTGGGAGGCTGAGGTGGGAGGACGATTTGAGATCAGAAGTTCAAGACCACCCTCAGCAAAGTGAGAGCCCACTTCTATTAAAAATAGAAAAATTAGCCAGGTGTGGTGGCACACCTGTAGTCTCAGCTACTTGGGGGGCTGAGGCAACATAAAAACTTTGCTTGAGCACAGGAGTTTGAGGTTCTGTGAGCTAAACTGAGGCTGTGGCACCCTAGCTCAGGCACAGAGAGGGACTCTCTGTCCAAAAAAAAAAAAAAAAAAATGCCACTTTTAGGTCTTTTTAGTCTAATATGTTTAGAAAGGAAATTATTATAAATAATTTATACTTAACCTTGACTATGCTCTTGACTATATATTGCACAGATGAGCTATTTGTAGCAAATGTGAAGAGGCAAAGAAATAAAAGTTAAACTGCTAGAATCAACAGTTGTTTTGTTATTCCTTTTGGCGTCATGCATCTAATTATATATTTTAATGCTATCAAGGCCTTACTTCTCACAATGCGTTATAATATTTACCCTGAGTTTAGTGACTTAACTGACATAGTATATTTAGTTATAAAAAATCTTTCATTGAGCAGTCTCACAACGTCTTTCTATAAAATTTCATAGACTTTTTTATTGCTGAATGTGAAAGTTATGAACTTAATTCAATAGCATGTACATTCTCTGATGAACTAGTAGAGCGTGACACACATCCCCTTTTATTACCCTGAGTGTCAATTCCTAACCAGTGGGAGTTGACAACAAAATCAGAAATGATTTTGATGCACTTTTTCAATCTTTAGCCAAGTGAAAATAAATTCCTTTCTAAGAGACAGTAGTTTCTGCAAAGAGTTCAGAGAATTTTAGCAGTCAAAGGGCTTGTCAGTTATTCTTTTATATACTACTGGGGATTTAATTGATTAAATGGATTTAATTGAAGCAGAATAGCTTTTCATTCCAATGAATTCCATTTTACTAAACTATAATTATTAATTTTCCTTTACTCCTTTAAGCTACTATATATTTGTACCAGTTTTAATGGTGTTAGGAGAAAATAATTCTCTTCTTTATATCATTTTAAAATTTGTTCCAGTATTGAATATAATTTTACTATGTACTAAAGTTAACATTTTAATAAAAGTCAAGAAAGATTGCTTCAAATATTTAGAAGGAAAATTTAATAACAATAAACACGAACATAAAGGGAGTATTTACTACATGACATGTGTATTATTAAAGGGTGTAAACTCCTTTTCTGAATATTTACTTTGCAAAACTAACTACAATTAAATTTATAAACCTGTTACGTATAAAAACCAATACCTAAAAATTACCGCACCTGTATCTAGCTTTTCCCCATTTCCCTATGTTATAAGTTGAGTACAAGAGTGGTGTTTATAATACACCTGTCATATAGTAAATACTCAGTGAATGTTTGTGTTTATTGTTATTAAATTTTCCTTCTAAATATTTGAAGCAATCTTCCTTGACTTTTATTAAAAAGTTAATTTTAGTATGTAGCAAAATTATATTCAATAATGGAACAAATTTCAAAATTTTATAAAGAAGAAAATTATTTTCTCATAACACCATTAAAACTGGTACAGGGTCTGCTATTTACTAACTTACTTGTATTTTATGTCAGGATAGAGTTGCTGATGAGATATAGACATAGAAACTTATGTATATGTAAATCCCTAAGTTATCCAATGTGGTGGCTGTTTATTAAAGCAATTAAGTAATACCTTAATGAACATCAGTGCTTGAGTTTGACCTTGACCTTTGACAGCTGTCTCTGTGCCCTTAACTAGAATAATAATAGCTGATCCTATTGCATATGTTGTGTTAGATGCTATTTTAACTGCTTTATATGCACTAACTCATTCATCTTGACAAGAACATTATAAGTTTAACGCAGTTATTATCCCCATTTTACAAATAAGAAAACCAAACCCTCAAGAGGCGAATAGACTGTCCCAAATCATGTGATTGGTAAGGGTCCAATCCAGGCAGTCTCACTCCGGAGTCCGTGCTCTCCACCACTGCACCACCTGCCTCCCTGAGAACGTTCCTCCCTTCTTCCAGTGACTCATGTAACCTTCCATCGAATGGAATCTGTTGTATCTTTATTTCTATTTAATTAATGAGGTATAGGAATAAGTTAAAAGCAAAGAGAAATTTATAGCCAATGTGTCCAAGCCCATCCCATAATAATAGAATTTTAAAACCTTAAATGATAGTTTAATTTCTTCATTTGTTTTCCCAAGGTTAAATATGTATTTCAGATTGTTGTCAAAGAAGGGCATTTTGCAGAGTACAAAGTTCTCTTGTGTAACAAATTTGAATGCTTTTTCTCAACAAATATTTGCATTTGAATTGAAAGCTGGACTCCTTCTCAAGATTAGATTAGTAGAAAGCACCACAGTTAGAAATGCTTTGTGGATACTGGCCACGTTCACTGTCTTCTGCACACAGGAGTGGTCTTGCTAGAAAGTTTCATAAACAGTGGAGTCATGTTTCTTGCTGTTGTGCTGATGCTCCCAAGCAAGAGTTAACCAGGAGTTTTGTTATAACTGGAAATCTCTACCATAGCAGAGACATTGCATTTTAGAGCAGCTTTCCCATGTTTAACAAATTAGAATCTATTAATTTTTTTTTTTTTTTTGGCAAAGTAAAGATTATTGCTGTACACTCAAGACAGACATGGTCTGAAATTCACTTAGGTGAGGTAGGAAAAATGTCTCAGGAAGGTTGGACAGGAAACGCCATCAAACAGTCTGAAAATTGAAATAACCTGAAAAAAGAAATTGATAGGAAAGCTTCATTCATCACAAGGAACTTATATAATAATGCCATATAAATAATCTGCGTTTAATTTCTTTTTTCTTTTGCTTGTTGAGAGTATTAGAAAATGCCTTTACTTTTATTTCTATTAAAACTCAGTCACTTTAGAGAGATTTTTAAAAATCATTATAATTAGATTACCCCGACTTTTTAAAGCAAATTTTTCTAAAGATGACAGTTTAAAATTTGAGAAGGTAGTGCTTCAATTCTAAGGATCCTTGGACCAAAAAAAAAAAAAAAACTGTTTTATAATTCTAAGAATAATTAAAATGTATTTATTTACTTTCCCCACAAAGATTTGCTTTCGGTTTACTGGATTTTTCTCTTAAAGAAAGATAAGTTATTTTGTGCTAAATTTGTAAAGAACTAAAGTTTTTCATCACAGTTTTTAATTTTAATTTGTTTAAATTCATTAAATTGCCTATAATTTGTTTCAAAGCATATGATAAAAACATACCAATCATGTGATAAAATATAATTTGGCAATTTACCAACACAGGAAAACTTCAAAGACAGTCTCTTTTTCTTTTAACTTATTTAGAATGGTTGTGAGCTCACAAGAAGTGTTTGTGCATTCTTTTTCTTTTTTTTATTTTTTAAAAATCTCAGATTAATATGAGGATACACACAATTGGATTACAGTGTTTGTGTTGTTAGATAAGGTTCCTGTTGTAGTTTCACCTCTCACCCAGGAGGAGTGCCATATACCCCTACATTGTGCCAATTCTGCACCTAATTGAGGAGCACACCAATCTTCCCCCTCTTCTCCCCACGTCTCTCCAGTTGTCCTCCTCCCCATCTTTGTATTAACCTGAATAGAGTAAGAGGTATTTATTAATCAACTATGATGGCACTGGATTGTTTTCTAAAAATTTCTGTGATAAATTACAACGTAGACATACTATTCTTAAATTTGGAGCACCTCCCCATCCCATTTCTTAAAGTACTTAAATATTTATCTTCTAAATGCAAATGATGGTGAATTAAAAAGAAATGAAACCTTTTTCTCAAATGGTTATTAACAATGACCTTTTGCTTAGTACAGCACATTTATAACAAAACAGGCACTGGGAAGAAATGCTTATTCATTTAATGGAACCAGGATTAATAACAGCAACAATAAAATTGCCAAGGAGAGAAAAAACAAACTTCTTGCGGGTATGTAACTAATGAACTGAGTGAATATATAACTCTTCCTTTAAGATGAGTTCATTGCTGGCTAACTTTCACCAACAAGCTATTAGGCAAATATAACTTTTGTTAGGTCAGTTTTAAAGATGTTTATTTAATTGATGACTAATAGTTTCACCAAGTTCATTTAATATACTAACATAAAACAAAAGCTACTTGGAGAACTATGAATGAAATACGCAATGTATCATTTTATTTTCTTCATCCATGAAATTTAAATGTAATAGGTGCCTTACTCAAGGAAAAAATAACTCATTTAGTTAATTTAACAAGTCAATACATTGCTAATTGAACTCTTCATACAATCATTGATCCTTATATATTTAGAACTAAATTCATGATATCCAAACTTAATAACAACATAAATTAAATGCAAGGAAGCCCAAATTCTTTCAGTTTCTAAAAATTTTTGAATACATCTTTTTATTTTAAAGGTAAAAAACAAAATTATTTGAAAGGAAAGGACAAAGTTTTTCACTTTCAATCATTTTAATAATACAGATCTCAAATAATACCAAAAAGAGTACTTTAGCAAATTATTTTTTTCAAATTTTGATACATAAGACTGAATTTTAGCACAAGAGTGTCAGTAGAAAATATTTTTACAGAGGCAGACATTGAGGTGCAGAAGATCAAGCCAAAACAATATGACCAAGGGGACATACATTTCTCAGAAGAATATTTAACAACAATAAGGATTTCCAGGGATGAATGTCCATTATATGTCAGCATGCCCCTCAGTATGTTAAATGGATGATCTATGGCGTAAGTATCAGAACTACTTTATTTTATAGAGGAGGAAGCTGAACACTGTGTGAACTGAACACTTGCCTACAGTGGTGGGGTGGAACCTGAACCCAGGCACTATTTTGTTCTCAACTATCACCTTATCCTGTTTAGGAATTTTCTCCTTTGAATATATTATTAATTCTTTAAGGGAGGAATAATACCTGATATTTCTATTCTGTTTTCCAAATTGTGCCAGAACTGGTGCATAATAGATGTGCAATAGCAATTAGTTTGTTAATTGATATTAACATCATCTAGATATATGAGCAAAAACTCACTTCAAAGACTCAATTTCCATTTCTAAAAAGCTGCTTCACTGAACTGAATTGAGAGTTTGACAAAGATTTTTTAAAATGTATCTACACCACAGCAGTCCTGGAAAACAATGGATGTAAAACTTGCTTTAAGAAATATAATAAAGAGGATAGATCTCTTGTTAAGCATATTGACTACAGTAAGAAAAAGAAAGAATAAAAGAAGGGAAAGAAGGAGGGAAGGAGGAACGGAGGGAGGGAGGGAAACAGGGATGGAGAGAGAGAGGAAGGAAGACATTAAAGACTAAATATTTTAAGCATCTCAAAGAAAATTTTAAAAAGCAATAGTAACTATTATTTCATTGTAATATTGACTTGGTCTAAATTAAATATGTGACATCTAAGCTACATTGAAATAGCTACCAGGAATGTTTCTGGTATTTAAGCCTCTTATGAAGTTTGCTATAAAGCATAACATTTTAAAAAATACCTAACATGGTAGAATTATTTATGCCCAGATCTCTTCCCCACTATCCTACTGTTGCCATATATACTCCATCTAATTAGATTAAAATTTTTTACTATATGCTATAACTAAAAGATTCCATTGTAGAGTTAGGGAGAGCAAGTGTAGGGAAGCAGGAAATCTGTATTTCTTTAGGTCAGCCCAAACATACACAGTATTGGAGAGCCCTCCTCTCTTCCTTTTCTATCAGAGGCTATTACTATCACTGACTTATTACAGTAACTAGAAGACATCTCAGACTCTAGAGGAGGATCTCCTAATCAGATGAGTTACTGCAGACCATGAGAGAAGTAGATGATATCATTCCAGTCGAGGATGTTGGAGCTAGAAGAGGGTTTGGGAGTAGGAACAAGTACAGCTTGGGATGCATTAGTGAGTGTGGCTCAATTAGAGCCAGACAATTTTTATCTAACACATTTTTCCTTAAACCCAAAGGAGAGTGGACATTTCCTAATAGTTTTTCAAGAAAAATGTAATGCCAAAAACCTAATCAAGTTTTTTTTTAATTTTACATCTTAAATATTTTAGCTATCTATTGCATTTATAAACAACCATCCCAAAACATATTGCCTTAAAATGACAGCAATTTATTATTTCTTATGATTTTGTGTGATGGCTGGGCTCAGATGGTTGGCTCTTGCACTCCTTGGGGTGACGACTGAGTCAATCATGGGCTCAAATTCCAAATTGCACTGGGAGTCCTATTGGGGCTGGAACATCCAAGAGGGTCCCTGTTGCTTGGAACCTCTCTGGGGATCACATTTCCATGTGACCTCTCACCCCTCCTCACCTCCTCCTTTCTCTCCATGTTATTTCCCCAAGTGGATATCCTAGATTTCCGTCCATGGTAGCTAGCTTCCAAGGAGTCAAGAACAGGAACTTCTTAACGTCTTAAGGACTAGGTTTGAGAATCACATTTGTTTCTTTTACAATAGTGCATTAATGAAGGAGCTGGGAGACAAGATGGCTGAATGAAACCAGCTTTCCACAGAGGTTCCCGTCCAGAAGGAGAGTTAAAGGACAGAAATTTAGCAAGCAACCTGGTGGATTTGAGCTGCACCAAGAGAGAAAGTTGAAGAACGCACATCAACCCTGCTGAGGCGAGCTGTGACCCCAAGGATACAAACAAAAGGTACAAAATCCATCACCAAGCGGATGGGAGTCCCCTCTCCCTTGAGAACAGCTTGGAGTGCCCCACAAACAAATGAGCAGAGTTCAAAGGTACTCCCACTACACTCCATGGGAGAGATCCTCTAAAAACTGGACCTACCTCCCCTACTAGGGTGCCACGGTGTTCTCCTGCCAGGCATAAAACTGTATAAAACCGTATATATTCTCTACCTGCAACTCTGTGCTCCCAGCACTCCTCTCCACTCTCACTCTGAGGTCGGGAGGCCTGTCCCCCAGGAGCCCAGATTCTTGGGTGATTTCTCGAGGGATGTGGACAGTGCCTAAACTGCAGCTGGTCAGTGCTGACTCTGGGGCATGGGAGGGAGAAGAGGACAGTCTTCTGAGAGGGAACCACACTAGAGTAGCAGTGCCCTGAGGTGCAAAGCAGCAGCCATCTTCTAGCAACATTAGGGCTCACTCCTGGATATTCTGAAGCCACACCCCCTGTCTCCCTGGGCAACCAGAGAAGGCCGGGCATCTACTCAAGTGGCAACCACCATGGAACAGATCTGGGACAGAAATGCAGGCCCCGTGAGTAAAGGGTTTGCCTGAGGCGGTACCGACCTGGGTGGAGCACAGACCCGGGAAGTTCCCAGGGTGGGGCTGATCTAGGGACTGCTTTACTGAGCCTAAGATGCACCCAGCCATCAGGGAATCATCAGCCTATAGACAAAGGAAGCAGGACACTAGAACTGACAGGTAACCAAATGCAAACCTGCAGGAGCAAAGACACGGACTGAGGCACAGGCTCTGGGAGCTCAAAACAGCTTCTCTTCTGCAGGGGAATTTAGCAGGGACAGAAACAAATTCCTACAAAGTTGTCCTCTTCTGTTATGTCAGTAACATCAATCAGGGATGGGGCTGGAACTGAGTGAACACCCCCCCAGCCTTCATCAAGTGCCCAAGGTTGTCAGGCCTCACCTCCCCCTGCTAGATAGAGGCAGAGTACAGTGGCCTGGCTGAGCAGAAATAGATTTCCTTGTGATTCAGGCAGGTGCAAACCTCTGGAGTATCTGTTCACTACAGGCAACTGGGTCACAGCCCTGTGGGGCAATCAGTGACTGGGTGTGACAGAGGTGCAAGGGGGGGAAGGAGGCATCAATCTTCCCAGACTAATCTATTTTCTGGGTGGCTCCTCCTGACTCCACACAACACTGGAGCAAGCCATATCAGAGTTGTCATCAGACACCTGTGATCCTGTTGCCAGAGATCTTTTAAACTCTCCCACCTGAGACAGGTGCTGAATGAGACAATTGATTTGGACCTTTTAAACTGTGCCAATCACCCAAGGATTATTCAGGTGGTGCCCTGGGTGTGTGGTTGTAGGAAGGTTTGATTTTCCTTTTCTAATTGTTGCCTGTGGAGGGTGGGGTGACTTAATTGCTGGTATTTCTCCACAGCTAAGACTTCAACCCAGAGTAACTGTTTCACTAGGGTTGAACAGAAATCAGCTGAAAACAAGACAGAACCACTTAGCCCCACCGCGCCAAACAGAGCGCCAGTTTCTCAGGCCACAGCACTGCACAGGTCCTTGACAAAGCTCCAGGGGAAAAAAATCAAGCGGTATAAAACAATCATGGGGTGGAATTAGTGGAAAATCTTTGGTAACATGAACAACCAGAATAGATCAACCCCCCAAAGAAAAGATATGTCAGCTGTAACTGAAGATCCCATTCATAAACAGCTGGCCGAGATGTCAAAAATCAAATTCAGAATTTGGATTGCAAATAAGATTAATAAAATGGAGGAAAATTTGGAATTAGAAATTCAAGCAGCAATTCAAAAGTCAGAATTAGAAATTCGAGGAGAAATTAAAAAGTTGTCCCAAGAATTTAACAAATTTAAAGACAAAACCACCAAAGATTTTGATGCACTAAAGGAAGAATTTGCAGCACTCAAAGATCT
>CAUYPK010134409.1:0-12364 GCA_963574355.1 Loris lydekkerianus
TGTACATATACCACAATTTATTAATCCATTCGTGGATCGATGGGCACTTGGGTTTTTTCCATGACTTAGCAATTGTGAATAGGGCTGCAATAAATATTCTGGTACAAATATCTTTGTTATGATATGATTTTTGGTCTTCTGAGTATATGCCCAGTAGAGGAATTACAGGATTGAATGGTAGGTCTATTTTTAGATCTTTAAGTGTTCTCTATATATCTTTCCAAAAGGAATGTATTAATTTACATTCCCACCAGCAGTGTAAAAGTGTTCTGTTCCCCAGTATTGATGAATGATGGGTAGGTGATGATGATAATGGGAGACTTTAGCATTTGAGTGCCCATCTGCCAGACAATGTATTAATTTTTTTATAGTTTAACACTTATAAAAATCCTGTCAAGAACTATTAATCCCATTTCAAAGAAGAAACAGAAATTTGCAAAGGTGAAATAACTTCCAAAGTTTGCACAGTTTGCTAAATTGTGAAAAGACATAGAACGCAAAATTACTATCACAAATATTTATTCACCAATATCTTTGATGAACTGTTGCTGGTTACTAGGTTGGATGTTAAGGGTGCGGCAGAGGCGAAGACAAGCCTGGCTTCTGTCCTCCTGGGACTTACTGTCTTTGCACGCCTCTTACAGATAAACTAGAATCCATGCGGAGAATGTGATCACCATAAAAGTGGCAAGACAATTATCAAAGAAATCTATATAGCTAATAAACATGTGAAAATATTTTTTACCAATGAAAGAAGTCTATTAAAATAACATGATTTTGTATGTTTGGATAGCACAGATTTTAAAGGTAATAACCCAGTGTGGTTGGAGTAGTCACTCTTAGAAATCCATAGGGTCACAGGTGAGTTACTGAAGTGCTGTTTGCTATAGAAGACCAGAAACAGGTGTCTGTTGATACAGAACTGGTTGAATGGCACACAGTGGTACATTCTAGGACATTCTGTGGTGGAGAACTATACAGATGTACAAAAGGAGATGATTGACTGCTGTAGAGGGATCCCCAGGGAACACTGTTAAGTGAAAAAAGAAAAAAGCAGAACATGCTTTCAGACTAAAAAGGGGGAGGCAAAGACAAAGTATATATGTAACTGCTTATGTTTCAGAAAGACACAGCAAAAAGATAAATCAGAACACTAAAAAAAAGTGCAGTGGTGTGCAAGAAACACACTGTGCACACAACTGAAGGATCACTCAGGCACACTGTCCAGCATTCGTTGTATTATTCCTAAGGATCGTAGACCTTTCTTTGGAAATGATTTTGGAGTTCCAATACTGGCATTGGAGAATAGAGGCAGTTATCAACATTTATATTACACTTTACCATTTTTAAAGGGATCATAGAAAAATCAGGGGTGGCGCCTGTGGCTCAGTGAGTAGGGCGCCGGCCCCATATACGGAGGGTGGCGGGTTCAAACCCTGCCCCGGCTGAACTGCATCGAAAAAATAGCCGGGCATTGTGGTGGACGCCTGTAGTCCCAGCTGCTCGGGAGGCTGAGGCAGGAGAATCTCAGAAGCCCAAGAGCTGGATGGCACTCCACTGAGGGCGGTAAAGTGAGACTCTGTCTCTACAAAAAAAAAAAAAAGAAAGAAAAATCAGAGTTTATGTTGCATTGTGTGCCTCTATATATGTGATTCCATTAAGTGTTATGCAATTTCAAACCCCTTCTTGGTTTCTTCCTTGCTGGTCTCACTGCTTCCTCCATCTATCTATGGGATGAGCTTGTAAAAGGTAGGTATTGTGGGTCCCATCTTTTTTTTTTTTTTTTCTCTTTTTTTAATCCTTTTGTGTGTTTTAGTGTAATGATCCACAAACAAAAAAGATAAGGTTGGAACCATTTATATTTTTTTATCAACCAAATTTTTTTTTTTTTTTTTTTTTTTTTTTTTTGCCAAAGCTGAAGTTTCATTTGGAATGATTGGATCTTTTCAGACAAATCAAGGCATGTTGTATTTGGTCCGTACAGTTTTTTTTTTTTTTTTTTTTTTGAGAGAGAGTCTTACTCTGTCACCCTGGGTAGAGTTCTTTGGTGTCATAGCTCACAGCAACCTCAAACTCTTGGGCTTAAGTGATCCTCCTGCCTCAGCCTCCCCAGTAGCTGGGACTACAGGTACCCACCACAACACCAGCCTAGTTTTTCTATTTTTAGTAGAGATGGGGGTCTCATTATTTGCTCAAGCTAGTCTCAAACTCCTGAGCTCAAGCAATCAACCCACCTCAGCCTCCCAGTGTACTAGGATTACAGGTGTGAGCCACTGTGCCCAGCCTCCATCTTTTTCTTCCATGCTTAAACAGCATTTTTGCTCTTCATCATGAAGATAAAATTCCTAAGCATAGTGTATAAGATCTTTCATGCCTTCCCACTCGCCTCCTAGTTTAGATTCCTCATGTCTATGATTCTGAAATAGTTGGTCTTCCAGGAAAAGCCTGTGCTTTTCATTTGCTGTTTGCTTCGCCTGGTTTTGTCAGCATCCTTCACAGTTCTCACAGATGTTTGACTTCTCTGGGATAGTGTACTTAGTGTGTGACTCCCATGCCTCAACCTGAGTTAGACACACCTCTGTTTACCTGAACAACAGCACTTGCTGCTCTGCTTTGGAATTGTCCACTCATTTATCTATGCTTGACTTTGAACTTTATAAGTATAGGGACTATTTTTTTGTCTTTGTACATTTTTGGGCTAAGCAGTGGTTTTCAACAGGGGAGAAGGTTGATTCTGTGCCCTTCTCTGGGGACATTTAGCACTGTCTGGAGACATTTTTTGTTGTTACACTGAATGAATTGTTCAGAAATGCTACTGAACGTCCTATAGTGCATAGGATCGCCCTCCACATAAAAAACTATCCGGCCAAGATATCAATAGTGCCAAGTTTGAGAAACCTGGGGCTAAAGAAAAGTGACTATTACATAACATTAATGGGAGAGGTCCATGATTTTAGAGACCTTTGCTGTACTGTGATACTACCTACTTGTGGGTATTATATTGAAGTAGGCACACTAATTCTAAATTGGGAGCAGTAAATAGCCACAAGGGTAGTGGACAGGTTTTGTTAGGAACATTTTTGGGTTTATCCCAATGACATCATCATAGCTTTTAAATGCAATTTCACAATAGCATTAAAACAAATCTTAACACAGTGAAAACTTGTTGGGCCCACAATGCCAATAGAACATTTTTTGTTGTTGAAAAACACTGAATAGGATGGAACAAGAACCCACTGAACAATACTTGGTAGGTTTGCCCTAGGGAAGAATTAAACTAAAGACACTCGTAGTTAGGTAAGAAAGAAAGGATTCTGAGAAATATACCAATATCTAAGTAGGACGCTAATATGCAGCCTGGCCAACAGGAGGAATGCAGACTCTGCAGGTGAACTGGGGGCTTGCACAGGGACTCTTTCTAGCCTAGTCTCCCAAGGATCCTCTCATGTTGAGCTCTGAGTACCTCTCCTTGCATGACTTATGCAGCACTACAGCTTCTGCTTGTTTGTTAATCAGAATGTATAAAGAGAAAGTTATTAATTCAACTCATTTTGTCTCATCGTTCCTTAAAAAGGCTTATTACTGATTTTAATCTTTTAATATAGTTGAATTTGAAGAATTCTTAAAATTAAGAAATGTAATATTATACTTCATTACTTTTATTTCTGGACAGGGTTTAACTGTCACTGTGGCTAGAGTTCAGTAGCTTGATTATAGCTCATAGAAATCTCAAACTCTTGGACCCTAGCAATGTCCTGCCTCAGCTTCCTGAGCAGCGGGGACTACAGGCACTTGCTACCATGCCCAGCTAATTTTTTTTTTGTATTTAGAGACAGGGTCTCTGTTGCCCAGGCTGGTCTCAAATTCCTGGCCTCAAGTGATCCTCTCACCTCAGCCTCCCAGAGTGTTTGGATTATAGATGTGAGCCACTGCTCCCTGTTCTACTTCCTTATATTTGAATATCAATTGATAAAGGTTTGAAATTTTATGACACTATGCATTTTCTATATTATTTGGATTTTAAGGTCATTTGCAACACAAGTCAGAGAGGTGTCAGCCCCACACTGAGATCTAAGGCAAAGGTAGAGGAAAGGACCACTACAGGTATCTTAAGTGGAGCCAATTCTCCATAGACACGTAATGGCCCCCGTGAGGGCCTGTACTTCTCTGAGTTCAGTGAAATAGGAGTTGTGGGAAAGGAAGTAAAATGGCAGACTAGAGGCAGCTTTCAACAAAGGCTCCTGCCCAGAGGGAGAGATAATGGACAGAGTGGACTCAGGTGGGGAGCTGAGCTAAGAAAGAAGATAGACAAGTGCACATTATCTCTGCTGAGACAAGCTGCGACTCCAAGAAAACAAATTCCAGATACAAAGCCCATCACCAAGAGGACGAGACATCCCTTCTCCCAAGTGAGAGGCTCACTGTGGGTTTTCTTCAAGTGAGCAAGGAACAAAAGACCTCTTATTTTATCTCATGGGAGAGAGCTGTTAAACACCAGGCCTTTTTCTCCAGGGAGGTCCCACATGTGAGCCTATAGGCGTTATCCTGCCCAGCATAAAATTGAAAAAGTAATATCCCCATAATTCTGAACTCCCAGTCCACCGTTCCCCCCTTGCCTGGTGGTCTGAAAGCCTGCCCCCCTGCAGACCACAGAGTGTTTGGGAATTCCTTGAGAGGCCTGGGCATCGTGTAGGCCTCTGACAGCAGCACAGAAACTGTGACTTGAGTGGAAACCTGGGGGCATGGGGAGAAAAGGATGTGTGAGAGAGAGACGTGTCACAACAGTGTGTGGTAGGTGGAGCTGCTGTCACTGCAGATCTGACTTTGGTGGTGTATTTTCCTGATTCCATTGTTCACTGAAGAGAGCAAGGCTCCAGCCCATCGGGGTTGCTGGTGGCAGTGTGTGGTGGGGGCATAGGTGCTGACTTCCTGGGCCTGATTTTGGTGGGTGCACCACCCTGACTCTGTTGTTCACTGGAAGGAACCAGACTTCAGCCCATCGGGTTTTTGGAATAGAACTACCTGTGGATTCCTACTATGGGGCATCTGACAACCCTTTGAATTCTCCCTGTTGAGCAGTGATTGTACTGCCTGGGACAATCAGATTAGAACTGTTGACCTAGACTATCCACTTGGGGATCCTCCAAGGTTGAACTGTGGTTGTTTTGTAGCAAGGGAGACTGATTTCCTCCTCCAGCTGTTGCTGGTTGGGGGCAGGGCTCCTCAGTTACTTGTATCTCTCCCCAGCTGAGATTTTAGCCTAATACTGGGACTCATTAGGATTGAATAGAGGCTGGCTGACTACAACACAGAGCCAGATTGCAGTTATCCCACCAAGCAGGTCCTCAGAGTCTCTGGTTGCAGCTCTGAAAGGGACCTTTGTAAAGCCCTAAGGGAAAAGTCACAATCACCAGCCCCACCTCATGGGTAAAGGGCTGGTTGATTCCACTTTCTGGGGACAGTAATCCAATCTCAGCCTACCAGTCTTACTTAGCAAATTGCAGAAAATACTCATGTGGCAGAACCAGCAGAAGAACTCTGGCAACATGAATAATCAGAGTAGATAAACTCCCCCGAGGAATGAAAAAGGAGATGCAACAGAAAATGCCATTCATAGACAAATGGCTGAATTGTCAGCCATTTGAATGGCAAATAAGGTACTTGGAATGGAGGAAAAGATGTAAATAGAAATCCAAAGAGTTGTTCAAAAGTTGTCTCAAGAAATTAATGAATTCAAAGACAAAATCACCAAGGCCATGGACATAATGAGAAAAGATATGGCAGAGCTTGAGAAAATGAAAAAGTTATTTGAGGAGCTTCGAAATACAGTAGAATCCCTCAGTAATAGAGTTGAGTAGGCAGAAGAAAGGATCTCTGAAATTGAAGACAAAGCTTTTGAATGTTCATAAGCATTCAAAGGGGTAGGAAAATTGGAAGCAAAAACAGATAATTCCCTGAGAGAGTTGTGGTATCATTCCAAAATATCAAACATCCAACTTATAAGAATTCCTGAAGGAGAAGAGGATGGTCATAAAGGCACAGATGCTGTACTCCAAGATACTATAGAGGAGAATTTCTTAAGCATTGCAAGAGATACAGAAATTCAGATAGTAGACAGTTTTAGAATCCCAGCAAGACTCAATTCAAATAAAGCATCTTCTAGATGCATTGTAATTTAACCAAAGTTAATATGAAGGAGAAAATCCTGTAAGCAGCCAGACATAAGAAAAAGCATTACCTACAAAAGGAGAAATATTAGAATGACTGCAGATCTTTTGCTGAAACTTTTCACGCCAGAAGAGGTGGTCATCAACCTTCAATCTTTTAAAACAAAACAACTTTTAGCCCAGGATCCTGTATCTCGCTAAACTCAATTTTATTTGTGATGGAGAAATTAAATACTTTGCTGACAAATATATGTTGAGGAAATTTGCCATAACTAAACCAGTTATCCAGGAAATACTCAGACCCATTTTCCAGAATGACCATTACAATGGTCTACCATCAAAGTACACCCACCTAGAATTTATCAAACAAAATCTAACTTCCACAATGGTGAAAGAATTAAGAATATCCACTGGACCTTTTTAAAACATGATGGCTAATACAGTACTATACCTATTAATTCTCTCAATTAAGGTGAATGGGTTAAGTTGTCCTCTAAAGAGGCACTGGTTGTCTGACTGGATACAAAAACTCAGGCTAGGTATCTGTTGCCTACAAGAGACTCATCTTACCTCAACAAATAAAGACCATATGATTCTCTCAATTGATGCAGAAGAAGCTTTTGATAATATTCAGCATCCTTTCATGGTTACAACATTGAAGAAAATAGGCTCATCTTGCGACCTGCAGCCCAGGGCCTGCATCTCCTGCCTGGCTCCTCCGACCCCTGAGGCCCCAGAGCCCGGCAACTCCACCCTGTGGCTTCCTGCCTGGCTCCTGTGACCCTTGTGGCCATTGGCAATGCCCTCCAGCTCCCCTTCAGCTCTAATGACCTGCACACAGCAGTACCCCAGACTGATGGCACCACCCCGGATAGTGCCAGCACTGCCCCTGACAGTCCCTCCCACTGGGGTCAAATTGAGCTGCTAATGGACTCCCCCGCTGCCTATATGCTGAAGAGCTTTTTAACTCTCTCACCAGATCGGTGTTTGTGTTGACTGGAACAATTGGTTTGGTACTCTTGATATGGACCGATCACCTGGGGACCCACCACGGTTGTACCCTGGTTGTGTTGTGTGGGAGTGTGGGATTCTCCCCACCAGTTGTTGCCTGTGGAGGGGTGGGGTGTCTTAGTTGCTTATATATCTCCACAGCTGAGATGTCAGCCTGAAGCCACTGATTGGGCAGAGACTAGCTGATTAACGGTCAGAGCCATCTAGCCCCACCAACCAAACAGGTCCCCCAGAGTTTTAGGCTGTAGTTCTGAATGGGACCTTTTAAAAGCCCTAAGAGAAAAGCCACAATTACCAACCTGGTTCTTTGGTAAAGGGCTGGTCAATTACAACTCCAGGAGCTCTGAATTCAATTTCACCTTGCCAGCTTCTCTAGCCAAATGGTGAAAAATAATCATAGGATGGAATCAGTGAAAAAACTCTGGAAACATGAATAATCAGAATAGATAAACTCCTCCAAGGAATGACAAAGGAGACACAACAGAAGATCCCATTCATAAACAAATGGCTGGAATATCAGAAATCGAATTCAGTATTTGGATTGCAAATAAGATTAAAGAATGGAGGCAAAGATGGAATTAGAAATCCAAGGAGCAATTCAAAAGTTATCTCAAGAATTCAATGAATTCAAAGACAAAATCACCAAAATTTTGACACATTGAGGCAAGAACTTTCAGCCCTCAAAGATCTGAGAAATACAGTAGAATCCCTAATGAACAGAATGGAACAGGCAAAAGAAAGGATCTCAGACATTGAAGACAAAGCTTTTGAACACTCCCAAATGCTCAAAGAGGAAGAGAAGTGGAGAGCAAAAATAGATCATTCTCTGAGAGAATTGTGGGACCACTCCAAAAGAACAAATATTCGCCTCATAGGAATCCATGAAGGAGAAAAGGATGGCCTGAAAGGTGCAAATACTCTACTCCAAGAGACAATTGAGGAGAATTTTCCAAGCATGGCAAGAGATACTGAAATTCAGATAGAAGTTTCAGAACCCCAGCACGACTCAACCCAAATAAAGCATCTTCTAGACACATTGTAATTAACTTCACCAAAGTTAATATGAAGGAAAAAATCCTGCAAGCAGCTAGATGTCAGAAAAGTATAACCTACAAAGGGAAAAATATTAGAATGAGTGCAGCACTTTCTGCTAAAACTTTTCAAGCCAGAAGAGGATGGTCATCGATCTTCAATCTCCTAAAACAAAACAGTTTTCAGCCTAGGATCCTGTATCCAGCTAAACTGAGTTTCATTTATGATGGAGAAGTTAAATACTTTAATGACATACACATGTTGAAGAAATTTGCCATCACCACACTTCAGGATATCCTCAGACCCATCCTCCATAATGACTAGCAAAATGCTCTACCACCAAAGTAAACTCAGTCTGAAATTCTTGACCCAAATCTAATTTCTACATAGATGAAAAAATTCAAAATGTCTACTAGTCTTTAAAAAAACTTGATTCTCAAAATGCTACCAGGCTTATCAGTACTCTCAATTATGTGAATGGCTTAAACTGTCCTCTTAAGAGGCACAGGTTGGCTGACTGGATACAAAAACTGAGGCCAGATATCTGCTGCATCAAGAATCTCATCTTACCTTAAAGGATAAATAAATATAGACTCCCAGGGTGAAGGGATGGGCATCTGTACTCCAGGCAAATGGAAATGAAAAAAGCAGGGGTGGAAATTAAAGCTAGACTTTAAACCAACAAAAGTAGGGAAAGACAAGGATGGTCACTTCGTATTTGTTAAGGGAAACACTCAACATGATAAGATGTCAATTATTAACATTTAAGCTCCCAACCAGAATGCTTCTCAATTTATAAAGGAGACCTTAACAGACATTAGCAATTTAATGTCTTCTAGCACCATAATAGTTGTAGATTTTAACACCTCTTTGGCAGTATTGGATATCTCTTCAAGTAAGAAACTAAGCAAAGAAATTATGGACTTAAACTTCACCATACAACAATTGAATTTAACAGACATCTACAGAACATTTCATTCTAACAAAACTGAATACATATTCATCTAGCAGCCCATGGAACATCCTCCAAAATTGATTACATGATAGGTCACAAGTCTAACCTAAGCAAATTTAAAAGTATAGAAATTATTCCTTGTATTTTCTTGGATCATCACACAATAAAAGTTGAACTCACCAATAACAGGTTTATCTGCATACTCATACAAAGACATGGAAACTAAATAACCTTACGCTGAATGATAGCTGGGTCATAGATGAGATTAAGAAAGAAATTGCCAAATTTTTGTAACAAAGTGATAATGAAGACATGAATTATCTGAACCTGTGGGATACTGCAAAGGCAGTTCTAAGAGGGAAATTTATAGCATTGCAATCCTTCCTCAAGAGAACGGAAAAAGAGGAAGTCAGTAACTTAATGTGACATCTTAAGCAACTGGAAAAGGAAGAACATTCCAACCCCAAACCCAGCAAAAGAAAAGAAATAACTAAAATTAGAGCAGAATTAAATGAAATAGAAAACAAAATAATTATTCAAAAGATAAATGAATCAAAAAGTTGAACCAACAAAAGTAAGGAAAGACAAGAACACGCAACATGATGAGATATCAATTAATTTTTTGAAAAATTCAACAAAATTGATAAACCTTTGTCCAGCTAAACAAAAATAGAAAATTAAACTCCATAATATCATCAGTCAGAAATGACAAAGGTGAAATAAAAACATACATCTCTGAAATTCAAAAAAATCCTTAATGAATACCACAAAAAACTTTATTCTCAGAAATATGAAAATCTGAAAGAAATTGACCAATATTTGGAAGCACACCAACTTCCTAGACTTAATTAGAAAGAATTGAAAATGCTGAACAGACCTATATCAAGTACTGAAATAGAATCAAGTATACGAAATCTCCCCAAAAAAGAAGAGTCTGGGATTATACCAGAATTCTACCAAACCTTTACAGAGGAACTAGTACCTATATTACTTAACCTTTTCTAAAACATTGAAAAAGAAAAAATACTTCCCAGCACATTCTATGAATCAAAATCACCTTGATCCTCAAACCAGGAAAAGACCCAACAAGAACAGAAAACTGTAGACCAATATCTTTAATGAAAATAGATGCAAAAATATTCAATAAGATCTTAGCAAACAGAGTCCAGCAACACATCAAATGAATTATACACTATGACCGAGTGGGTTTTATCCCGGAGTCTCAAGGTTGGTTCAGTATACGTGAATCTATAAATATAATACATCACATAAACAAACTAAAAAACAAAGACCATATGATTCTCTCCATAGATGCAGGAAAAGGTTTTGACAGTATCCGGCATCCTTTCATGATCAGAACACTTAAGAAAATAGGGATAGAAGGGACTTTTCTCAAACTGATAGAGGCCATCTACAGGAAACCCACAGCCAATATCATATTGAATGGAGCAAAATTGAAAACATTTCCACTCAGATCAGGAACCAGGCAAGGTTGCCTATTGTCTCCACTGCTTTTTAACATTGTAATGGAAATCTTAGCCATCGCAATCAGGAAGAGAAGGCAATCAAGGGTATCCATATAGGGTCAGAGGAGATCAAACTTTCACTCCTTACAGATGATATGATTTTATATCTGGAAAACCTGAGGGATTCAACAACAAGCTCTTAGAAGTGATCATCAGAATACAGTAGATCATCAGAATACAGTAGTGTCTCAGGATACAAAATCAATACTCACAAATCAGTAGCTTTTATATGTACCAATGATAGTCAATCCAAAAAAACAGTCAAGGACTGTATTCCCTTTACTGTTGTGCCAAAGAAGGTGAAATATTTGGGAATTTGCCTAACAAAGGATGTAAAATATCTCTATAAATAGAATTATGAAACTGTGAGAAAAGAAATAGCTGAAGATGTTAATGAATGGAAAAACATACCATGCTTATGGTTAGCAAGAACCAACATTGTTAAAATGTCTGTATTACCCAAAGCAATTTACAGATTTAGCAATCCCTATCAAAGCACCACCATCATACTTTACAAATCTGGAAAAAGTAGTACTTCATTTTATATGGAATCAGAAAAAAACCTCGAATAGCCAAAACATTACTCAGAAATAAAAACAAATCAGGAGAAATCACACTTCCAGGCTTCACTCTATACTATAAATCTATAGTAATCAAAACAGCATGGTATTGGCTCAAATATAGAGAGGTAGATGCATAGAACAGAATTGAGAACCAAGAGGTGAACCCAGACCCTTATCATCATTTGATCTTTGATAAGCCCATCAAAAATATATATTGGAGGAACGATTGCCTATTTAACAAATGGTGCTGGGAGAATTGGCTGGCAACTTGTAGAAAACTGAAACTCGACCCCTACCTTTCACCTTTAACAAAAATTGAGCCTCACTGGATAAAAGATTTATACTTAAGACATGAAACTATAAAGATTCTTGGTGAGAGTACAGGAGAAACACTTGAAGAAATTGGTCTGGGAGAATACTTTATGAGGAGGACCCAACCAGGCAATTGAAGCAATACCAAATGTATATTACTGGGATCTGATCAAACTAAAAAACTTCTGCACAGCCAAGAACACAGTACGTAAAGCAAGCAGACAGCCCTCAGAATGGGAGAGGATATTTTTAGGTTATGCTTCTGACAAAGGTTTGATAACTAGAATCTACAGAGAACTCAAACTTAAGAAAAGAACAAGTAATCCCATTTTATTGTGGGCAAGGGACTTGAACAGTAGCTTCTCTAAAGAAGATAGGTGCATGGTCTACAGATACATGAAAAAATGCTCCTCATCTTTGATCATCAGAGAAATGCAAATAAAAACCACTTTGAGATAATCACCTAACTCCCATAAGAGTGGCTTACATAACAAAATCCCCAAACTATATGGATGTGGAGAAAAGGGAACACTTCCACACTGCTGGTGGGAGTGGAAGCTAATATGTCCCTTTTGGAAATAAGTATGGAGAATACTCAGGGATCTAAAAGTAGACCTGCCATTTGATGCTGCAATTCCTCTACTAGGTGTTTATCCTAAAGACCAAAAATCACTTTATAACAAAGATATTTGCACCAGATTGTTCATTGCAGCTCAATTCATAATAGCCAAGTCATGGAAGAAGCCCAAGTGCCCATCGACCCATGAATGGATTAATAATTTGTGATATGTGTACACC
>CAUYPK010134419.1:0-12812 GCA_963574355.1 Loris lydekkerianus
ATGCATTAAACTATTGAAGAAATTCCGATGTTAAAAACAGTTTATGATGCCTTTGATCTTACAAGGGTACATGTGAAACTTAGTAAATGTAGAATGTAAATGTCTTAACACAATAACTAAGAAAATGCCAGGGAGGCTATGCTAACCAATGTGATGAAAATGTGTCAAACTATTTATAACATCAGTGTATGGTGCCCCATGATTGGATTAATGTACACAGCTATGATTTAATATTAATAAAAACGTGTTTAAAAATATAAAATAAAATACAGACGCTGTCACAGCAAGTCAAAAATGAGACCCAAGTACAGCTATATACAATAATGCACTTTAAATTCAATATAGACACACACAGGTTAAAAATAAATGATAGAGGAAGATATACTACATTTAACACTAATCAAAAGAAAGTGGAAGTAGCAATATTAATTTCAGACAGAGAAAACTCAAGAGAAATGAAAGTCATTGAAATGAAGAAGGGCATTACATAATGATAAAAGGAAAAATTACCCCCAAATATATAATAATCCTCATTGTACATGTGCTTAATAAGAGAGCATCAAAATACATGAGACAAAAAAATGATAGAACTGCAACAAAAAATTCACAAATCCACTATCATGGTAGACAATTTTAACATTCTTTTATCAGAAATAGACAGGTCCAGCAGGCAGAAAATCAATGAGAACATAGTTGAACTCAACACCACCATCAATCAACTGGATTTTATTGACATCTATAGACTACTTCACCAAACAGGAACAGAACACACATTCTTGTGAAGGACTTAGGAAACATTCACCAGGATCAATCATATTCTGGGCCAGAAAACACACCTTAACTATTTTTTTAAAGTATCATATAAAAATAAATAAATAGTATAATATAAAACCTGTTCTCAGACCACAATAGAATTAAACCAGAAATCAGTAGCAGAGAAATAGTTGGAACCCCCCCCCCAAAAAAAAAAAAAAAAAAAAAAAAAACTTAAGGATTAAACAGCACATTTCTAAATAACACAGGAGCCAGAGGGGAAAAGAAAATCTCAACGGGAATTTTTTTAATTGAACTCAATAAAATGAAAACACAACTCACCAAAATTTGCTATATACCATGAAAGCACTGAGATTTATAGCATTGCATGCATATATTAGAAAGAAAGAAAGATCTAAAATCAATAATCTAAGTTCCCACTTTAGAAAACTAAAACAAGAAAAGCAAGTTATATCCAAAGTAAGGAGAGTAAGAGAAATAATTATTATTAGAGAAAATAGAATCAAAAAGAAAAATAGAAAATCAATAGAGAAAATCAACAACAACAAAAAAACCTATCTCTTCGAAAAGATCAGTAAAATTAAATTGGGAATAAAGGATGAATTTTTCAACTTTATAAAGAATATCTACAAAAAAACATACTTAACAGTGAGAAACTAGGAGCTTTTATACTAAGCTCATGAATAGATCAAGAACGTGCCCTCTTATGACTCCTTTTCAATACTTATACTACTTTTCAAGTCTTAATTAATACAATAAGCCAAGAAAAGGAAATGAAAATACAGACTGGAAAGGACAAAATAAAGCTATCTTTGTTTACAGATAACATACGTACCCATGTCGAATATCAAAAAATGTCAACAAAATATTTTGGAACTAATAAGCAATTCTAGCAAGGTAGCAGGATATAAGGGTAATATACAAAAAGTCGATTGCTTTCTTAAATATCACAATGTACAGTGGACTTTGATATTAAAAACACATTACCAAAAAAAAAAAAAAATAATAATAACACATTGCCATTGGCATTGGTACTCAAAATCATGAAATACTTAGGTGTATAAGATTATTATGCCTTATATTATTATGTAAGAACACACATATAAGATTTATATAAAGATTACAAAATTTTCCTGAAAGAAATCAGAGAAGAACAGAGTAAATAGTAAGAATAAAAGGTAAAAGAAATAATTAAAATTATGGTAGAAATCATTAAAATTAGAAACTAGGAAACAATGGAAAAAACCAACCCCCCTAAAGGCTGGTTCTTTGAAAAGATCATTAAAATCAATGAACCTCTACCCGCAGTAACTAAAATAGTCCACGTTCATTGACAGGAAGACCTGGTATTGTTTAGATGTCATTTCTTCTCAATTTGACCTACAAATTCCATGCAATTCTAATCAAAGCCAATCAAAATTTATTGATTTTGTGAGTATTAACAAACTACTTCTAAAAGTTTTATCAAGAGGCAAAATACCCACAATATCCAACATGATATTAAAGAAGAACAAATTCAGGGGCTGGCACTACGGCAATTACGATAGTGTGGTATTTGCAAAATAACAAATAAATAGATGAAGAAGCACGCTAGAGAACTCAAGAATAGACTCCCATGAACACTGTCAACTGACCTCTGAGAAATCAGCAAAAGCATTATGATGAAGAAAAGAGTCTTTCTCAAACGAGGCTGCCCTTTAAACAATACTAAAGGCACAATCCATGGAAAAAAATAATAAGCTGTACCTCATCATAGTTAAAATTTTCCATTCTGAGAATGACACTATCAAGAGTAAGAAAAGGCAAAGCTGGAGTTGGAGAAAAGATTTGTGAAAGACATGCTGATACAGCATCTGACATAAACCACACAATAATTCTAATACTCAACAACACGACAACAGTAAGAACAACAAAGCTGATGAAACAGATGCGTCATCAGGGAAATGAAAGTTAAAATGAGCAGCTACCATTACATGCTTAATACGTGACATGAGCCTTACAGCATGGACGGAGAAAGGGAGAAGGGAGGACGGAGGGGACAGAGGTCAGCGGGGACCCTCAGAGACTGCCCAAGGAGATGCAGTCTGGTACATCCACCATGGGGGACAGTTTGGTGCCTTCTTACAAAACTAAACCTGCTATTACCACATGAACCAGCAGTCATGCTCTTGTCATTTTCCCAAAGGATTTTAAAAATTATGTCCACACAATATCTGCACATATATTTATAGCAGCTTAATCCATAGTCACAAAACCCTGAGAGGAACCAAGATGTCCTTCCGCAGGCTAGTGGACAAATGAACGTTTGTACCTGCAGACAACGGAATATCATTCTGTGCTCAAGAGAGATGAGCTATCAAAACATGGAAAGATGTGGAGAACCAGTACATGTATATTACTAAGTGAAAGAAACCACTGTGAGAAGACTACGGTGTATGATTCCAAATGGAAGACCTTCTAGAAAAGGCAAAACTATGGAGACAGTGAAGACATGGGTCCCTGCCAGGAATTAGGAGGGTGGGGGCAAGCAGCAGAGCTAAAATACACGAGGACTGCAAGTTGTTAAGAATATGAAACCACAGACACATGCGGCTAGAGCTGAGGACCAGAAAACATACACAGTCCAGAAACTGGACGTCCACCTGTTCACCACAGATCATCTGCAGGAATTGTTAGGGTCATCTGTGGCCTCTACTAGACCCAGAATCTCCATGGCATGAGACTCGCACGTCTCCCCTGGATCTAATAATAAACCTCACTCAGAGTCACTTAGGAGGAGCTTCCTAAAAACTAAAAGGATGAACTTTCGCAGAGTTGGCCAGCATCTGTCCTCTTTTTCTATTTCTCCACCAAGAATTTACAAAAACTCTACTGTCACCACCAAGGCTAAAGGCTTTCTGTGGAAGAGAAAGATAAAAGTATACAGAATAAAAAGTACTCAGGGAGACTCCTCCTTGACCACCTGAACTCTGCTGTGGAGTTATACCAAATTCCTCCCTGCCCACATAATCTGAAGAATGATTCATTAGGTCTCTGCACACCTCGTTTGCTTTCTGTGTACAAGGATAGCTGTTATAACAGAGGCAACTGTTTGAAATTACAACTGAAAAGAACAGTTTTCTCAGAGTGTCATATGCCAGGAGCACATTTCATACTTTGGAATTAAGTGTAATTATAACGACAGGGGTGAAGGCATCAAGAACTGCTGCCGGGACCATCAGCATGGGGGCACAGACTTGTCTTCACAGGCCAGAGCCGGCAGGGACCTTGGTCAAATGAAGGGCGACTGGCTGCGGGGCACTCTGGAAGAGAGTCCAGGGACAATCATGGCAAGGAAGCTGTTTTTAGGGTGGCCAGGTGAGCCAAGACAGGTGCAACACTTGGGAAGTTCTCAACGTGCGAGAACAAGAGTGGAAATGTTACGTCTCTCGTCTTGATGTTGCTGATGGGGAGACTGAGATAGAGGAACAGCAGGCCCCGCTTAAATCTTGGTGGAATTAATACCCGCAAAGGAGCTAATGAAAAGCAGTAATGCAACTCTTGGCTTGTCATTCATAAAGCGTTCATTGCTGACGGCTGCAATTAAAAGCCACACGTGGAGAGCACAGCACACGCAGGATCACAGGACGGCGATGTGTTTGGGGGCAGTCACACACACCATGCTGTGTCCAGAGGGTGCCACTGTTAGAAAATCAATGCGCCAAGTTGATGCATATGTAGGCACCCAACTTAGTTTCTGAGCAAGAGGCTGGGGGGCAGGGGCCTCCGTGACAACACAGACTAAGAATTGTAGTAACAGCACACTTGGTGGTGCTCCCCTTACAAGGGCTGTGAAAGGCCCCAGCAACCACCGCACTAAAGTAAAGGGCAGACGGAGAGCAAGCTCGTGCAATAAACACTGGGCATGAGATAAAATGCCAAATTGTAAAAGCCTCTGGGAGGAGAGCGGGCATTCTATTTTGAAATATAGACATACTGGACTTTTTCAGGAATATTGACCATTTAGGGCTGCTCACCAACTGATCTCGGTTTTTTTCTTCTTTTTTCTCTTATCAACATGATGTTTAAACAAAGAATCTGGTGTCAAGCCAGCTGGGTTCAAATCCTGACTTCCCCACTTTCTGGCCAGGAACCCTCTGGATAAATGAAGAGCTCCCTGTGCCTCAGTGCCCTTGTCTTTAAACAGAGATAATTAAAATACCTCGTAATGTATGGTGGGAAATAAAATAATAAAACTATGAGGAATTTCCTTGGCTGAGAGTTCAGTAAGTTTTATTTTAGCATTAAGACCAGGTGATTTTGTTTTTTTCTTTTTTTTTTAGAATTTTAAATTATTTTTATTTTCTTGGTGGACAATTATGGCATTTGTGATAATGAGAAGTTTGATTTTTTTAATTTCAAAAGATTTAGGGGGTAGGAAAATTCTGTTACATTTATGTTCTGTGCAGTGGTGAAAAGGAACCTGTGGCTACAATTAAAAACCACACATGCAAACCACAGCAATCATAGGATCACAGGACGCCAATGTGAGTACAATGCCCACTAACCAGGTGGTAGGTAAACTAAAAGACTGTGGTCTACATCCAATACCAGGGCTGTCACTCTTTTAACCACTTCTCATGTCAGAAGTGATTGTGCAGCTTTGGAAGGATAGGTGACAGGATGACAAAATGAGATTGCAAACTGGGAACAAGTGCACAGTGGGGCAGGGCTGAGGACTGCTGTCGCCAATGAGGTCAGGCACGGGGCTCTATCCTGAGAGGCATTTTGAGCACACTACTCTTCCCTAGTTTTGTTTAGGTAGCACCTGGGCATCCTCGTGACATGAGAGAGAAACAGGATAAATTCAAGTGGGGGGCAAGGGGAGGGCTGGGGAAGAGGGGAAGATGGAGGGGGTTTGGTAAGATCTCACCTAACAGGCACAAGGTAGGGGGACAGGGCACGCCTCCTGGGTGAAGGGCTCAACTCCAACTTGTCCTTTACCTAAGAAATGCAAACAATGTGACCCAATTGTCTGTACTCTCATATTAAACTGAAATTAAAAACAAATAAACAAACCTGATTCCCAGAAAGTTGGCTAGCCAAAGCTCAGAAAGAAAGCACTCACTCTCCCAGGTTGTATCAAGAAAAGCTAAACTGAAAAGCAATCTGGTCATTTATGTCACTCTTTTTTGTTCATCATCATTAGTTCACTCACTTCCCCTCTAACCCTGATTTTCCTGAGGTTTCTCAGAGCTGTTTTTCCACCCGGTAGACCAAGCAGTAAGAGAAGAAAACGCATGGCTCACTCCACATCTGAAGGCCACATCTGCTAACCACTTCACTTACCTAAGGAGCTTTCTCATCAGAATGAAAAGAAGTGATTATTTGGGGCTATAAATATACAGTTTCATAGCAGAAACCCTGTGGGTTACTAAAGATTATAATTTTATTTATTTATTATTTATTTATTTATTTATTTTTCAGTTTTTGGCCAGGGCTGGGCTTGAACCCGCCACCTTTGTCATATGGGGCCGGCACCCTACTCCTTTGAGCCACAGGCACTGCCCAAAGATTATAATTTATTATACATATCAAAATAACTAAGATTATAGGCTATTTTGGAAGGTCAAAGGATAGCTTGAGGAAAGGAGTTCAAGAGCAGCCTAGGCAACATAGCAAGGTCCCATCTCTACAAAAGAAAATTGAACTGGGGAAAGGGGAGGGAGGATGGGGGGAGGTGGTGGAGAGAGGGGGACTGGTGGGATTACACCTGCGGTGCATCTTACAAGGGTATATGCGAAACTTAGTAAATGTGGAATGTAAATGTCTTGGCACAGTAACTGGGAAAATGCCAGGAAGGCTATGCTAACCATTGTGATGAAAATGTGTCAAACGGTCTATGAAGCTAGTGTATGATGCCCCATGATCATATCAATGTACACAGCTATGATTTAATAAAAAAAGAAAAAAAGAAAAGTTGTTCAACGTTGTGCATCGTTAGAGAATTGCAAATTAGTACAATGAGATGCATCTTCACACCTAGTAGAATGCAAAAATAGAACACCAAATGCTGCCGAGCTTATGGAACAAGAATTCTCATTTGTTGCTGGAGTGGCTGCAAAATTGAGTACAGTTTGCTCTTTGTCTAACAAAGCTAAGTACACTTTTACCATCTAAGCCAACAATTGCTCTCCTTGGTATTAACACAGAAGAAGTGAAAAGTTTTTTCCACACAAAAGCTGCACACGGATATTTCAAACAGCTTTATTTGCATTTGCCAAAACTTGGAACCAACGAAGATGTTGTTCAATAAGTGAATTGATCAAAAAACTGGTACATCCAGACAATGAAATATTTTCAATGCTAATAAGAAATGAGCCATCAAGCCTTGAAAAGACATGGAGGGACTTTATATGCATATTTCTAAGCGAGAGAAGCCAATCTATAAAGGCTACATGCATATGATTCCAAGTATATGGCATTCTATAGAGACGGTACAGGAAAGAAAGTTTTTTGTAGGAATGGTGGGCAGGAAACGATAATAGAACACGGAGGATTTTTAGGGCAGCAGGACGGTTCTGTTTGACGCTGCAATGGTTGATACATATCGTTATACTCTTGTCAAGATCCTCTAGAAAGCACAACACCAGGAGTGAACTCTGGTGTGAACTAGGGACTGCGGATGACGATGAAGGGTCAGGGTAGGTTCCTTGGTGATTTCAGGTGTATCACTCTGGTACGGGATGTTGATAGTGGAGGACATCGTGTGTGCATAAGAATGAGGGTAAATGGACATCCTCTGATCAACTGATCAACTTTTCTGTGAGCCTAAAACTGCTATTAAAAAATAAAGTTTATTAATTAAAAAGTAACATAAACCATGTCTCATCCTTCAAAAGTTAAGATCTAACTTTAAAGTGGAGGGAATCGTATAAACTAATTTGTACCACTGATAAGCGTTGCATATTGTACTGGATAGTTGGAAAGCAGGCAGAGGTAGAGCAGTCACACAAATAGCTTTTTTTATAAAAAAAAAAAAAAAAAAAACTAGATATTATGTTAGCTATAGGGATAAAGAGATGGTTGAGAAAGAGACCTAACAATGACGGTGACACAAAGGAAAAAGAAAAACACAAGAGTCCGGAAGAAAAAAGTGACATAAATCACCTATAAAAACATGAAAGAAGATATAGTGAGAGGCGGCTGAAGTGACAGTAAGGATATTTTGGAAACAATGACAGAAGTGACCGAAGGAAAACTATTCACCATTTGCTTGAGAATTACAAATTTTTACATCTATCATTTAATTTCTCTAATTATTTCATCATACAGGTAAGGCGAGAATAAGTGTAGATATTCTACTTTCCTGGATTATGAGCTTCAAAATTGAGAAAATTCACATTTCTTTAATATAGCATTTGTTGAACCGCACCGTAATTATTTATTCTCATGCCCGTCTATCTAATCTAACCTTGAGTCTCTTGGGGGAAGGAGCCATGTGCTCTCTTTAATGTTCTCTTTAACTGTCTCATCTTACCATCTTGCAGAGGGTCTGCCATGTCCTCTGTGTAGCAAGCTTACTAGATAGTCACTGAATACAAGAAGATAGAAAAAAAAAAGGGAGGGAGAGAAAGAAGATAGAATAAAAAGGAGGAAAGGAAGGAGGAAGTTAGGAAGGAGGGAAGAAAAAAGAGGGGAGCCAGGAAGGAAGCAAGAAAGGAGGAAGGAAAAAAAGAAGGAGAGAGAGGGAGGGAGAGAAGGAAAAAAGAAAAGGAAGGAAGGAAAGAAGCTAGCCTGGTATTAATGATCAAAGTTACAAAAAATGAGTGGAAAAGAATTCATCAGTACCTTAAAGTCCTAGTCAAAATCTTGTGTCTAGAAGAGATAGAGGACTGTGGTTGAAAGGAACAGAGATACATCATTACACAGATAAAGGAAGTGAGGAGAAAAGGGACCCTCCAGTGGGTGCAGATAAGGAGGTGGCCTTCTGGTACTTTGTAAGCACATGTGCCTAATTTGCCTTAATATTTGTTTTAGTCTATTTAACCCATGTACTTATGTCCTGCATCGCTATAAACAGATATAAACAAATATTCTTCCCTATTTCAAAAAGAAAATGAAGCAGCATTTTTCCACATAATTAACATCATTCTATGAGCACTGTATTTTAAAAACCATTGACAAGAAACATATTTTGATTGAATATATTTATAGCTCTAAATAGCAGTTTTAAAGGATGAAGCTGAAGCAATGCCTGCAGAAACACACACTTCTTTTCAATTTGTTTGTCAAAAAAAAAAAAAAAAAAGATTTTCTGCAATACATAATCCTCCATCCCACATTTAAATTTAGTTTTCTAGGTCCTGACAGTTTATTTATCCATGCCACCACCTAAACCCTCTTCCTTCAAAGAAAAATCAAAGTATTCCCAATTTTGCTCAACCCTGGGATCCCTCATATTGAGATACTCAATTTTTTTTCTCATTCTTTTTTGCACTCTACAGTACACACACACACACACACACACACACACACACACACACACACTCCACGGCTACAGCCCAGACAGCCACAGGAATACCAAATTTGAACTGCGCCATCTGAGATGTTCTCTTCTCTCTACCCTAATGCAATTCATCACTGCCAGCGTGATTTCAACAAGGGCATCAAGAGAAAAACATGACTCAGGGTGTCCCCTGGATTGTCTGTCTTTATGCTTTTATTTTCAAATACTATAGAAGCCCCAAGCTCCATTATAGCTCGTCTGGATCTTTCTACTCTGAAATAAATTACTTTTTCTCTCTATAAAATGTCTTCTATGAAAAGGTTATGCTTTGTTTATTTTCCTTTCTGAAGAGTTCTACCGCGAACACTAGTGATTTAGGAATAAATGCACCCCAACAAAATGTCTTTTTGTGAAGAATGACCAGAAAAATGTTCTATTCCTGGGGTGGTGCTGCCCTCTAGTGTTCAGAACACTTCATTCTTGTTTACTATTTTCAAGCTTTCTTTGTGAGTTTGGCTCTTCTATTAGTGGAATCTGATAAAGTTCAGGAATTAAGAACTGCATTCTAATTGAATAACTGAATATGAAAATTAAGTTTGCGTGACTTTTTAAAGTTTTGGGTTTTTAAGAGATGTAAACATTTTCCATTGTGTCATCAATCCCTTTGAAGCATCTCAAACTGAACATAGTTCACAGCCAAGCTCAACACTCCTCCTGCGGTCTTCAGCCTTCCGTTTGCTCAGACTAAAAGCCTGGGGTCAACCTTGACTTCTTTCTTTTTTTACCCCTGAAACCCCATGAGAAAACCTTTGGGTTTACCCTGGAATGTGTAAGAATCCAGTCACTTCTCACCCCCTGCCAACACTGCCTTGACACCAGACACACATTCTCTCTAGCTGGAATTATGTAAGCTTCTAACTGGTCTCTCTAAGGCCACAGCTCCCTTCCCAATTGGAATCTCTTCACATCAGCTGCCACTGTAGTCCTTTAGAAGTGAAAAGCAGATGGTGACATTTCTCTGCTCAGAACTTTCAAGTGGCTTCCCACAGCTCTCAGAGAATAGTCTAAAGTCTGGAGATGGCCTCCAAGTCCCTATCTGACCTGCCTCCACATCTCACCTCTCTAACTGCGTCTCTAACCTCATCATTTACAAACTCACCCACACATCTACCCCACCCCCCACCAAGAAGGCCATGAAGGTCCCCCAGGCTTGAATAAACCTCTAGGCCCCCTGGCTTCCCTTTTCTTAGAGCATCTATTTACCTTAGAACTCTTGTCAATTAAATTCTTTCTGTGCCTCTTTGAGATGTAAAACTTTTTAAAAGCTTCTTGTTAGGTTTATAATCTGGCCTCTTTTTCTCAAGTACCTAGGAGCCACTCCTTTGAAAAGCAACCATCAAGGGAAACCACAGCCCTTACCTCCCAGTCCTGTGAGAGAGGAGGGTAGGAGCCTAACTTTCTGTGGCTGGACCTCCCACCATAAAGATAAGAGAAGGTTTACTTTTCCTTTGGGTGAGGCCAATTAACAGGCACAGGTATCCAATGATTTCCCCCTTTACCCAAGTTCTTAAAATTCCATCATCCTTTGTGGAATTGAGTTCAATCTCTCTGTCCTACTATAAGACTCTTAAATAAGATCTTTCCAGTCTACTTCACTTTAGAGCAACATTTAGTTGACACTGTCAAGTGCACTAGTTCCTTAGGGCCTGGGCATTTCTTGTTCTCTCTTGAAATCTGTTGACCCTCAACGTGTCTCTGCATACCTGCTGACTTGCTCCCTCTTTCTTCACAATGTCACCCTAGGTGTATAGGTGAGTTAGTTCTCTTACCCTGCATGAAACAGCAAGCTCTACCCTCCCACACCTGCTGTTCCTCTTAACCTGCTTCACCTTCTGACCTGTATTAAGCTTCCTATACATAGTCATTGTCTGTCTTTCTCCCCACAACACAATTCACACTCCATGGGAAAAGAGATTTCTTTTTCTTTCTGTTTCATTTATCCTACAGCCCTCACATTTTTAAAAATTTATTTTTAATCAAGCAATGAAAAATTGCATACATTTATAATGTGATGTCTTGATATATGTACACATGATGGAATGATTAAATCAAACTGATAAGCATATTCATCACTTCACATTCTTTTCTTGTGAAGAGAATGTTTAAAATACCCTCAGCAATTTTTGAATATACATTATCATGAACTATAGTCACCACAGTGTGCAATACATCTCTAGAAGTAACTCCTCCTGTCTAGCTGTCCTTGTTTATCCTTTAACCAGTATCTCCCCGTTTCCAGGGCCCCACAGCTGCAGGCCTAGTAACCATCATCCTATTCACTGGCCTCTGAGTTGGTATTTTTTAGATTCCTCCTAGAAGAGACATCGTACAGTATTTGCCTTTCTGTGCCTAGACCATTTCACTTAGTATAATGCACTGTAGGTTCCTCCCTCTGTGTTGTCACAAATAGCAGGATTTCCTTCTTTATACAGGCCAAATAGTATTCCATTGAATGTGCAAACCATATTTTCTTCCTCCGTTCATCCTTTGATGAATTCTTAGGTTGATTCCATACTTTGGCTATTCTGAGCAATTCTGCAACATGCATGGTAACTCAGATATCTCTTTCACAAACTGATTTTATTTCTTTTGGATATGTAGCCAGTGTGGAATTGCTAGATCACATGGCAGATGTATTTTTTTTTTTTTTTTAAGGAAACTCCATACTGTTTTAACACTGGCTGTACTAATTTACATTTCCACCAACAGTATATAAAGATTCCCTTTTCTTCACATCCTTTCCAATGCTTGTTATCTTTGCCTTCTATGTATTGATTTACAACTTTCAGTGTAATTTTTGTCTCCAGAAATGTATAAAACAAAACTGCAACCCAACCAGAGAAAGTCCACATGTTCAAAGCTTCTTGGCCACGGTTGTGGGCCACAGTCCTCAAATTTGGCTCAGAACCTCTTTGTTTGTTTTTATTTTTTTTATTTTTTTTATTTTATTTTTTTTTTTTTATTGTTAAATCATAGCTGTGTACATTAGTGTAATTAGGGGTACAATGTGCTGGTTTCATATACAATCTGAAATTATCTCATCAAACTGTTCAATGTAGCCTTCATGGCATTTTCTTAGTTATTGTATATAGACATTTGTATTCTGCATTTAGTAGGCTTCCCCTGCACCCAATCTAAGAAGCACTGTAGGTGTGGCCCCACCCATTACCCTCTCTCCTCCCTAACCTCCACCCTCTCTTCCCCTCCCTTGGCCCTTTCCCTATATTCTTGTGCTGTAGTTGGGTTATAACCTTGATATGAAAGCTATAAATTAGCTTCATAGCAGGGCTGAATACATTGTATAGTTTTTCTTCCATTCTTGAGATACTTTGCTAAGAAAAATATGATACAGCTCCATCCATATAAACATGAAAGAGGTAAAGTCTCCATCTTTCTTTAAGGCTGCATAATATTCCATGGTATACATGTACCACAATTTATTAATCCATTCTTGGATAGATGGACTTGCCCTAAACTTAAAGCCTGGCTA
>CAUYPK010134424.1:0-27136 GCA_963574355.1 Loris lydekkerianus
ACAGGATTCTGATCAAACTCCCCCCAAAACTTTATTTTTTGACAGCTATATAAACACAAGCGGAGGGGGGAGGTGTGCTCAGAGGTATGAGAGGGTGGGGAATTCCAGGAGCAGGTGTGGTAATCCAACGGTCAGGATGTTCATTTCGCCTAGGGCAGTAACCTTCCAAGCACTTGACTTAAGTGATAAGTTTCCAAGGCGAGCTTGCTCTTAAGTATTGGCTCCCGGCATTTTATCCCTGTGGAACTCATACTTAAATATTATGATATCTAGATTGATTCATTACGTCTTTTATCTTTTCAGTCATGGCTTCTATTTGTATGTTATGTGCTATGAGATATTTCTTTTATTTACTTTACAAGATTTTAAAATCTGTTCTTGGAAGTAAACTTTTTCCTTTTCATTTCTTTAATTTTTAAATTAAAAAATTATGTTTACCTTTTAAAAACAATCTCAGGAAAACCTACTTCAGCGCTCTTAAGTGCATCCATCAGAGAACTCCATCAGAATTGTAATATTGGGCTGCACCTGTGGCTCAAAGGAGTAGGCTGCCGGCCCTATATACCTGAAGTGGTGGGTTCAAACCTAGTCCGGGCCAAAAACCGAAAAAAAAAAAAAAAAAAAAAAAAAAAAGAATTTTAATATTTTCTTTCTAATTATTTTCTGTCTGTCTCTTTAGTTCTGCTTTAGTAGGGGATACCTCTTACCTCTTTGGGTTATACATCTTTCTCTCTAATTTCACTTAGTCTTCCTCTCTGAAGTTACTTAATTCTATCAGATGACTTATTCAGGTATCTATTTATGGATGCAAATTTCTTTAGCTATCTTATTGGTAACATATTGAGATCTCTTAAGCAATGGTTAGAAGGTTGATTTTTGTTCCCATTAGTATTGCCTTCTGTTTTTCATAGATGCTGTATCTTACTAAATTTTATTGAGAATAAAATGTGAATTTAATGCTTTCTTTTGCTTCTTAAAATGGCTTTCAGAAAAGGGGCATTTGCTCTGCACTTTAAAAATATTTTTACATTTTTTTTTGTTCTTCATTCATTTTCTGATGAGAAGTAGTCATTCAGGTCATCTTTTCTCTTTGTGTAAAATGTTATTTTTCTTTAGCTGTTCTCAAAGTTTTATTTTTTTACTTGGGTTTTAACAGTTTACATTTTTGTGTGTATGGCATGATTTTGTTTTTCAACACCAACTTTTGGAAATTTTCATCAAGCTTAGGACATTTTTTTACTATTTTTCAAATACTTTTTCTGTCATTTCTTCTCTCTCTTTTCCTTACAGAGCTACAATTACTTGTTATATATTTCATATTATCCCGTATGTTCCTCAACATATATTAACTTTAGGAAAATTTTGTTCTTTGTATTTAGATTGGATATTTTCTGTTGACATCTTTTCAAGTGGTTTGATTTGTCTAGTGTTGTATTTAATCTATTCCTATACCCAAACATTAAAATTCAAAATTCAGATATTGTATTCAGTACAAGAATTTTCCATTTCACTATTTATTATATTAATAGTTTATATTTATCTACTGATATTTTTATCATTTCATTCATTATATGCATATTTTCCTTTATATTGGATATTTTTATAGTAAATGCTTTAAAAGTCTCATATGGTAATTTTAAAATCTGGATTATTTTGGCAGTACTTTGTCGATTGCCTTTTATTTTCAAAGTAAGCCTCATTTTTCTGTTTCTTCAAATTTCAAGTATTTCTAAGTTGTATCCTGGATATTTTGATATCATGTCGTTGAAACTCTGGATTCTATTATATCTTCTGAAACAACTATATTACTTCTAATATTTACTATATAATTAACATTATTGGATACAAAATGCAAATTATATATTTAGGTAGGAACTCAAATTACATTTTAGTTTTTTGAGCTTTTCTTAGGCTGTAAAATAGTCTCCTCTATTTATATGTGGTTCAGGAGTTAGGAGTTAGGTAGAGTTCTATAAAGGGTTCCTTATCTATGGCTCTTTTCTTTGTATGACTTGCCCTCACCTTTCTAGTGGCTGTGTTTTTCATGTACTCTGTCCTCTGGTAGTTTTCTCTCAGCTACTGGGCTTCCTGCATATCTCAGACAGGGACTGCCTTCAAATTAAGAGCCATATAAATAAGAATCATACCTAGACCTTGTTCCATCCTCCAAGTGTCACCTTCCCTCAAGAATCTGCCTACTCTTGATTCTTTCCCTGCTCTCCAGTGTTAATGTTTGTATTCTGTCCAGAGTTTGTGTGTGGTAGAATTTTTCCAATAGAAATTTGCTATATAATATTAGAAGCAAAACTGGGAACTTTAAATATGGTCCTCTGTGTTCTATTTAATGGAGAATTTTTTTTTTTTTTTTTGAGACAGACTGTCACTATGTTACGCTTGGTAGAGTGCTGTGGCATCACAACTCACTGCAACCTCAAACTCTTGGGCTTAAGAAATTCTATTGCTTCAACCTCCCAACAAGTTGGGACTACAGGCACTCGCCACAAGGCCTGGCTATTTTTTGTTATTGTTGTCATTGTTGTTTAGCAGGTCTAGGCCAGGTTTGAACCCACCAGTCCTGGTGCATGTGGCTGGCACCCTAACCACTGAGCATATTGGCACCTAACCATTAATGGAGAATTCTTGAGAGTAACTCTTACAAGTTAGAATTATACTAAGAGTAGAGATTGTTCTTTTGGTCAGATTTGATGTGTTTCTATTTAAATATTTTAGGACAAGAGAAAAGGATAAATGAAATGTTTAATTTACTACACTTTTAATTTGCCAGGTTCATGGTCAATTTATCTGTGGAAAATCAATAGGAAGCTATAACTTAAGGTATTATCCATTATTATATATGACAAATGTGTAATGTACATTGAAATAATCATCTTGGCTAACTATAGATTTTAGAAAATTAATAATGGTAAAAATATATTAACTTAAAAAATACCAAAGTGAATACCCTTTTCCTCTTTATAACTTTCTAGAAATTGGCACGCACTCTGGAGATTGAGAACACATTCCTAAAGGAACAGCTGAAACAGGCTTTAGAGGTAAAGGACATCATATTCTTTTAAAATTGTTACTAAATGAAGAAAATATCTGTAAAGAACTTAATTGAGTAATTTTGACTTTGTACTATTTTGCCAGGATTAAAATATATTCCTTTTATGCAACAGGAATACATTAATAAAATTTAACATTCATTTTTAACAAAATACTAAGCTATACAGAACAGTAAACTTTCCTAATCAAAGACAATTTCAAACTGATAGACAGTATATTTAAAGGTAGAATACTACAGGCATTCCATTCAGTTAAACTATAATATTGGATCTTATTGTTCTTTTCCAAATTCTAGGTGAACAATAAAACAAGAAATGAAAGAAGCTAAAAACATTTTTATAAACAAATAGATAGAAGTATAATTAGTGTATGTTGTATAATTGTTTTTCAAAAAAAGTAAGATAATCAATGTTATTAGTAATATAGTTAAGAAAGATAGTTGGAGAGAAAATAGATTGATTTTAAAATAGAAATAAAATAACCTAGCAATAGATTTTCTTTTATCAAGTGATTGTTCAAATATATCACTCACAAAACCTAGTAGTAAAAGTTTTATTCATAGTATTAGTCTAGAATGACATTAGGATGGCATATTTTTCAAAAAATACACACAATAATGAACCTGTCCAAAGTCAAGATGAAAGAAAAAATTCTTCAAGCAGCCAGAAGTAAGTGTCAACTGACTTACAGAGCCAGAGACATTAGGATTACAGCAGACTTTTCAACTGAAAACTTCAAAGCCAGAAAAGAATGGTTATCCACCTTAAATATTCTTAAACAAAACAATTTTCAGCCCAGAATTCTGTATCCTACTAAACTAACTTTCAAAATTGATGGAGAAATCAAATCTTTTGTGGATATACAAACACTGAGGAATTTGCCACAAGAAGACCAGCCCTACAAGAAATACTTAGACCTATTCTCAACAATGACCACCAGCAAAGTAAACACCTAAAAGGTAAAGGTTAAAACTTAGCTTCCGCAATGGTGCAAAGGATAAAACTATATAATGGACTTACACAAAATAAGATGAATAAAACTCAATCACACTTATCAATTCTCTCAATAAATGTCAGTGGATTGAATTCACCACTGCAGAAGCACAGGCTGGCTGATTGGATTAAAGAAGTACAAGCCATCCATATGCTGTCTCTAGGAGACACACCTATCCTTGAAGGACAAATCAAGATTCAGGGTTAAGGGATGGAAAATAGTATTTCAAACAAATGAAAATCAGAAGAAAGGAGGGGTTGCAGTCTTATTTTCAGATACAAGCAGATTTAAAGCAACTAAATTTAAAGACAAAGATGGATACTTTATACTGGTCAAAGGAAAAATACAACAAGGAGACATTTAAATTTTAAATATTTATGCACCCCACTTAAATGCTCCCAGATTTATAAAACACAGACACTGATGGGTCTGGGCAGTATGGTATCCCATAACACCATACTAGCCAAGGACTTTAACATCTTTGACAGAACTGGACAAATTCTCTAAACAGAAACTAAATAAAAATACAAAGGACTTAAATGTGATCCTAGAACAAATGAGATTAATAGACATATCAACACACCATCCCAAAGCTAAAGGATATACATTTTTCATGTCAGTCCATAGTACATACTCCAAAATAGACCACATCCTAGGATACAAATCAAACTTCAGCAAAATTAAAGGAATAGAAATTATACCTTGTATTTTCTCAGGCCACAAGGCAGTAAAGGTGGAACTGAACTCCAACAAAAATCTTCATCCCCACACAAAGACATGGAAATTAAACAACTTTATGCTGAATGATAGTTGGGTTCAGGAAGAGATAGAAGAGGAAATCATTAAATTATTCAAACATAGCAATAATAAAGACACAAGTTACCAAAACCTGTGGGATGCAGCAAAAGCAGTCTTAAGAGGGAAATTTATCCATTAGATGCCAACATTCCAAAAACAGAAAGTACATGAACAAACTCATGAACCATCTTATGGAACTGGAAAAAGAAGAATAATCTAATCTGAAACCCAGCAGAAGAAAAGAAATAACCAAATTTCATTAGAGATTAATGGAAAACAGAAGAATTACATTACATTACAAAACAGAAGAATCATTCAGAAAATTAACAAAAAGTTTTTTTTTTTAAATAAATAAAATTGATAAACTTTTGGACAGATTAACTAGAAACAGAAAAGTAAAATCTCTAATAACATCAATCAGAAATGACAAAGGGGAAATAATAACAGATGCCACAGATATACAAGAGATCATCTCTGAATACTACAAGAAACTCTATACCCCACAATTTAACAATGTTGAGGACATGGATCAATACCTAGAATCCTTCTCTCTCCATAGACTTAATGAAGAAGAAAGATCACTTGGATCAGTGGTTAGGGCACTGGCCAAATACACCAGGGCTGGTGGGTTTGAACCCAGCTCAGGCCTGCTAAAACAACAATGACAACTACAAAAAAAAAAAAAAAAAAAAAAAAAAAAGCTGAGAGTTGTGGTAGGCACCTGTAGTCCCAGCTACTTGGGAGGCTGAGGCAAGAGAACCACTTAAGCCCAAGAGTTTGTTGTTGCTGTGAGCTATGGCACTCTCCCCAGGGTGACATAGTGAGACTCTGTGTAAAAAGTAAAAAGAAAAATATCTCTTGAACAGACCAATTTCAAGAACTGAGATCAAACAAGCTATAAAAAAAATCTCCCAACAAAAAAATGCCCTGGTCCAGATGGCTTCACACCAGCATTTTATCAAACCTGCAAAGAAGAGCATATACAAATGCTTCAGAAATTATTCCAAAAAATTGAGGGAGTATGAATTTTCCCCAACCTATTCTATTATACTGAATGGAGTAAAACTGAAAGCTTTTCCATTTAGAACTGGAACCAGACAAGCTTGTCCACTACTATTCAGCATAGTGCTGGAAGTTCTAGCCAGTATAATCAGGCAAGAGAAGGAAATAAAGAGCATCCAAATGGGGACAGTGGAGGTCAGACTCTCGCTCTTATACTTAGAGAACCCCAAAGACTCGAGAAGACTCCTAGAAGTGATCAAAAAATACAGTAATGTCTCAGGATATAAAATACATGTCCACAAATCAGTAGTCTTTGTGTATGCCAATAACAGCCAAGATGAGAAGCTAATCAAGGACACAATTCCCTCTATAGTAGATTCAAAAAAATGAAATACCTAAGAATATACATAACAAACAAGGTGAAGGATCTCTACAAAGAAAATTACAAAACCCTAAGAAAAAAACAGCAGAAGATATTAACAAATGGAAGAACATACCATGCTTGTGGCTGGGATGAATTAACATTGTCAAAATGTTTATACTTCCCAAAGCAATGTACAGATTCAGTGCAATCCCCATTAAAATACCATAATTATACTTTCAAGATTTGGAGAAAATAATTCTTCATTTTCTATGGAACCAGAAAAAAAACCATATAGCAAAGGCAATTCTTAGTAATAAAAACAAAGCTTGGGGTATCACCCTACCAGACTTTAGGGTATACTACAAGGCCACAGTGATCAAAACAATGGCACAAAAATAGAGACATTGAAATTTGGAACTGAATAAAAAACCAGGAGATGAAACTAACATCTTAGAGCCCCCTGATATTTGATAAACCAAACAAAAACATACCCTGGGGAAAAGAATCCCTATTCTATAAATGGTGTTGGGAGAACTGGATAACCACATGTAAAAGATTAAAACTGGACCTGTGCTTCTCACCACTTACAAATACTGATTCAGGATGGATAAAAGATTTAAATCTAAGGGATGAAATAATACAAATCCTCAAAGAAAGTGTGGGGAGAACACTTGAAGATAACAGCCTGGGGAAAGATTTTTATGAAGAAGACTTCTGTGGTAATTGCAACAACAACAAAAATAAACAAATGGGACTTAATTAAATTTAAAAGCTTTTGTACAGTTAAACAATAAAAAAAGCAAATAGGATGAACTTCAGAATGGGAAAAGATATTTCCATATTATGCACCAGTCAAAAGGTTGATAACTAGGATCTATAACTCAAATTAATCCACATGAAAAAAGCCAACAATCCCATATATCATTGGCAAGAGATATGAATAGAATTGTCTCTAAAGAAGACAGATGAATGGCTAATAAACATATGAAGAAATATGCTCATTGTTTCTAATTATCAGAGAAATGCAAATCAAAACTACCCTGAGATATCACCTAACCCCAGTGAGAATGGCCCACATCACAAAGTATTAAAGCTGCAAATGCTGGTGTGGATGTGGAGAGAAGGGAACACTTTTGCACTGCTGGTGGGACTGCAAACTAATACCACCCTTTTGGAAGGAAGTATGGAGAATCCTCAAAGAACTCAAATTAAATCTTCTATTTGATCCTGAAATTCCATTACTAGGCATCTACCCAGAAAAAGAAAGTCTCACTTATTAACCCTTGGTAGAGTGCCCTTGCATCACAGCTCACAGCAACCTCCAAATCCTTGGGCTTAGGCAATTCTCTTGCCTCAGCCTCTCAAGTAGCTGGGACTACAGGTTCCTGCCACAATGCCCAGCTATTTTTTTGTTGTGGTTTTGGCTGGGGCTGGGTTTGAACCCACCACCCTTGGTACATGGGGCCAGCGCCTAACCCACTGGGCCACAGGGTGCCCCCCCCCAAATCTTTTTATCCTCAGGACATTTACACTAGACTGTTATCACAGTTCAATTTACAATGGCCTAAATGTGGAAACAACCTAAATGCCCACCAACCTAGGAATGGATTAACAAGCTGTGGTATATATGTCCCATGGAATACTATTCAGCCGTTAAAAAGATGGAAACTTTACATCTTTTATATTAACCTGGATGAAGGTAGAACACATTCTTCTTAGTAAAGCATTACAAGAATGGAGAAGCAAGAATCTAATGCATTTACTTCTAACATGAAGGCAGAAGATGATCTAATACAAGGGGCAGGGTAGGGGAATGAGGGAGTGGGAAGAGGGGAGGTGGGAGGGGTATAGGGCACACCTGTTGGGGATGTGACACAGTTATAAGAGGAACTTTATCTAACAAATGCTATCAGTGTAACCTAATTCTTTGTACCCTCAATGAATCCCAAATAATAAAAAAAAAGTTAAAATAAAAAAACTTATACTTTCCAAGGGGAATAGGAATAGATTGACATTCAAGAAATGGAAATTTATAGTTTTTATTATAAAGACTGATATTATCAATATTTGAATTTTCCATATTTCCCAAACTGATATACAGCTTAAAGTGATTTATTTTTAGAGGTAAATTTGAATTATTTTTGAGTTTAACAAAATTATTATAATATGTGAGATAAGAAACTGGTGATTATAAAAATAAAGAACAATTAATAAGGGGCTACTCATCCAAAAATCAATATGCAATGTAAAATTACAACTCTGCAGTTCAGCTTCTGGTACTAAATAGAAAGTCTAGAAACAGATTCAAATGAATATAAAAATTTAGTATTTGTTGATATATATGTAAAATTTTTTGTGTTAAATCATAAGATAGAAAGATAAATGGAAAATATTTGCAAAATGTTTATATGTAGATATTTTATAAATCTACAAAACATAGATAGTTCTCCCCAACATAGAGAATACAAATAGGCAAGTCATGATTCAGAAAGACATATGACCAATATATGCATATGAATATATGTAACCTAACTAGTTTTTAATGCAATTTAAAATAACAGTGGGATAGATATTTTTACCTACCATTTTGCTAAAAATTTAAGGAATAGAAATGTCTAATACTAGAGGATGTATGCTTAATGTGCAACCTTTCATATGCTTCTATTATCAAAAAAAGCATGAATTGATACTTTTCTAGAAACAAAGACATAGCAAAACCTAGAAAGATATAGACTTTTCACTCAATAAATCTACTTCTAAAAGTTTATTCTCAAGAAAAAGATATACAGACATTTTACACAAGTATGTGTAATGTAATATGTTTTAATTGTAAAAATTTTGAAATAACCTAAATGTTCATTGATAAGGAATTTGCTAAACAAATTGTAATATATTATGAAGTAATCTTCTGTTACCTGGTCTGATTTAAAATGTACATTTATCGTCATGGAAACATATATGACATTATTTAATGAAATAGTGTATTATGTTACCATGTATAGTATGATTCAATTTAGATAAAAATTTTAAAAATATATACATATATGTACTGGGTATATTTAGAAATAATTAGAAAGGATATATTGAATGTTAATAGTGATTTTTGTCTATGTGCTGAGATTATTTGTGAATTTTCTTTCTGATATATATATTCTTTTCTACAAATAAGTTATTTGTATAACTAAAGTTATAAAAGTGACATTTTAAAGAAAAATTTCATTCTAGAATAAATGTTATTTATTTTCCACATTTTCTTTTTTTCTTCGATGAGTATTAATTATCTCAGTTACATTCTATTGCTTTTTATAATATCTACTTCCTATTAATTTTTATGTTTCTTGTATATTAATTAAAGCCTTAAAAAATGACAGTCAGGAGAAATTTTTGGGTATAAAAATAGCATTCAAAAGTGAAAGAGGTTTCTTTATAGCTTTTAATTTTAATTGTGGAATTGCGAATTATTGATTATACTAATGACTTGACTTAGCTTCCTCCAACTCAGTAAAAATAAGAGTTGAGAACTAACATGGGCATAAATATATACAGATTCCTAAAGCTTGCAATATTGGGAAAAAAATGTCAGAAAACAACTTCTTGATAAGCTGGTACTTTTTTAAAAAACAGGAGTCTGAACGAGTTAAGCATCAACTTAACAATCTCTTAAATACAGAAGAGGAGTTACCTAAAAGTGAGGGAAAAACCAATGCAACAGTGGAAAGGAGTAATAGTCGAATAAAAGTTAAAGGTGTAGATTCAAAAAATATACCGCTTGAGAAAGAAAGAAGAAAATCAGTAGTTTCAGATTCAGCTGGACCAAAGACAGAAGTTTTAGTCAAAGAACATTCACAGGTAAGGAAATAACCAAAATAGAGACAGTAGTATGTGTTATAAGGAATTTATCATTTATATTATTAATTATTTCTCCTGTATATATCATTTAAAAATTATGCTTTATATTTTGCTTTAAATTAGTAAAATATAAATGCAAAGCCATAGGGGAAAAAATCTCTTAAAAATATTTTATTTTTGCTTCTGTTGTATAGTAGATTCAGAAGCTCTTTATTAAACTTTGTTTAGATTTGTTAATTTTGTTTGTACCTTAAAAAACAGTCCACAAACAAGCAATTATACTGATGAAAAATGAAAAGACTTTAAGAAATAATCAAAGTTGTCAAGAACACGTGTCTTTGTTTAAAACAAAGAACAAAGGAAGCAGTGTAGTTTAAAATTGGTTTATCCTTTACACAACACTGTAAGATAGCTATTGGCACCCTCATTTTGAGGTTGAAACTAAAGCTTAAAACAATTGCAAACTGTGCAGCAGCACACATCACATTTAGTAATGTTGAGTTAGATTTCAAATCTGGGTCTTTCTGGCTCTGAAATCATGGCTGAAGTACATTCTTTGCTTTGTTACCGAAAATTGGGGACTTATTTCTGAGGCTGCATGAGAAGAATGAGGACAAGTGGTTCAAGGAGAAGAAAAGAGAAGTTTATTAATTTGCTATCTTTAGGTACCACTGTCCTATCTATAAGCAGAAACACAACAGAGCCTTTAAAGGGAGTTTCAGCCATTGCTGTCTAACTGTAGTTGATGGACATGATTGATCCCGTCTTTGTAATTCTGTAAAGACAGTCTCATGACCTCTGCTTGGACAATCTGTTGAGCCATCTTCTGTGGTACAGAAATAAAAAGAACACTTCTTGGGCCAGTAATCAGGGAGTTAGTTTTTAATTCACCCAAGGAGGATTTTTTTTTTTTTTTTTTTAAAGAGCCAGCTCATAAAACATTCTATCTTTTTTTCCATGTTATTCCTTCATCCAAAATAAAGGTATCTGTACAAGACAGGTTAAATATAAAAAGTTAAATAGTAAGATGAACCCAACAGAAAGAGCAATTTCCTTATCTAAATGTTGCTTTCATGTGAACAAGTGATTCTAATTTTTAGTGGTTTTATATATATGGTCAATGCATACCTATCTTCCTATATATCTAGCTTAATACTCATTAAACATCTACTATAGGATAGGTTCTTTGGTTGATGATTTATATAATATCATTTATTCAGATTGACTTGTTCTGGTAATAGTGAAACAGGAGCCATCATTGTTGGAGATTATGAAGGAATAGAAGTTGTTTAAACTCACTGTTTCCATGTTCTTGTCATAATTCTTTAGATAGCTATAGTCTTACTTCTTAACCACTATGTTAAAATTATTTTTGTCTAGGTCATCTTATATGTGGCTTCCTGAGTCACACTAGTTGTAGACATCTAGCTACAGGAAAGAATACTGGGCCCCCAACTGAGATATTTTCATTGATCAGGTTGGAAGGAAGTGTATGCCATTTTCTCTCATATTCTGTTTGCCACCTTTAACTGTCAGAGAAACTTTTAAAGATATAGACTAGCAATGTGCCCAAGAAGAAAACAAAATTAGTTTGATGAACATGTAGAAGTCTTTGCCACAGGCAGATAAGGATAAAATGAACTAATATCTGTATAAAAGATACTGAAGTAGGTGAAATTCAAGTCTGGAATAAAACCTGTTATAGGAAAATATGTGTTATATTCACTAGAGGTAATTTATTAATAAAATCACACTTTCACACCACTGGCCTCTTAACATTTTTGATCATGCACCTCAACAAACATATTTTAAACATGTATTCTTAATATATTCTCTTGAAATTTATAAATTATAAAAACTACTATCATTAATTTATATATAATTAGCATTATAAACAATTTAATAAGAATATTTAAAAGAATTAGATAATTATGTAACAGATACATTTACTTTTTTTTGTTTACTAATATTATAAAATCCTGTTTGCTCTTAATTTAGAAATATAATTTGAGAACCTGCTCTTCCTCTATAATGTTTCTTTTAATGCCAAAACGTGGTAATTTCTTAGCTTTTTGATACCTTAGTCTTACAAAATTGCCATGTTAAAAATTGCTCTGAGGAACATCTTTCTAAATGATTTAATGTAAGCATTTTATATGCATATTGAATATATTTAAATTTATTACAGATCTCAGTTCAAAGTAGAAGATCAATTGAAGAAAGGTAAAACTTTTTAAAAAATTTGTTCTATCTTTTCCTAATCTTTATCAGTTCACATACCTAAGTACAAAAATAGCTGTTTTAAATTCTGTATCATAAGAGTTCTTTATTTATATCTTTGCTTATAATACTGAACTCTTTGAAAGCAATTTTAAATAGAAAATATTTGAAATTGTAGATATTAACAGTGAAGGAGTATGGATGCAGTCAAAATTAAAATTTTTTAAATGAAAAGCTTAAATTAATTGCCAAGTCTAATGTACAAACACACTTTTTTTCTCTGACAGAAGCAATTAAAATTTCCAGAGAGTGAAGAACTAATTCTTATTTTAAATTTAGTTACCATCAAGATCCATTAGCTAGATTTATGTTGCTCATGCATGTTAACAATTTTTGCCTTTCATTTTTAGTTATCCATCAATATATATACATATATTTTCATGTACATAAACAATTAAGTTGATTGATTCACCTACTTAAATTTTACAGATTTCACTAGTGGAGCAAGTCTTCTGATAAGTATACTATCATTGATTTACAAGCCTATTCAGTCAATTAAGAGTAAGCTTGAGGCAGATATATTAGTAGCATAGCAAATTCTGTCAGTTAAAATTTAGGTTGCTATCCAGTGATAATAAACCATGTCAAGGTTTCAGTCACTGACTTGAATTATTGAGAATTCAAATTAAATGTGTATAAGTCATTTACTTATTCCTTAATATATGGAGCTTACTGTGTAAGATTTTGGTTTTGATTGCCATGTGGAAAAGAAGACTTACCTAGAAGTATGCATTTTCTGTGCCTCATTATCATTTTTAATATTTCTATATTACAGACTCATATGAATTAGCAAGAATTAGGTAATAAGTACATTGATTAGTGGCCAGAAGTTTTTAAAATGTCCACTTCAAATATCTGTAGTAATTATTTATACTTTAAAAGTATGTTTTTAATATCTCAGGAGAAAATTACACATTGGTTTACTTGTTGCTTTGCAAACTTATTATGATTGGTTTCTTGTCATTTATTTACTTACAATTTAAATTTGTATGGCCAATATTATGAATATTTGAGAAGATATAAGAAAAATATCAGTAATTGTCTTTAACATTAATGAGAACTTAACTGTGTAGAAACAGAAAGCATGGTGATTTTATGTTCATGCTCAGATTATGGTAGAACGTGGCATACTAAGATAGTTTTTTACTAGAAACGTGGTGAAGTTTAGCCTTTGAAAATGCAGGAAAGCCAATAATTCATCACTTTGAATGATATGAAGTGGTAACTTTTGATGTGAGTTGTTTTAATTTTGAACATTCAGTTGCTGCTGATAAATTTGATAGGCTCTTTGTATACTTGGTGAATCTCAGAAAGTAGAAATGTTGGCTTAAAGAACTATTTTAAAGGGAATCTTTAGTCTTTATGAAGACATGGTAAGGCAGCCCAATTACATTCCATGGGTCCTTGGAAAAGTTTTGAAGAGAAATTACGATAGTATTACTATGAGTTACTACCCCTGCCACACTCCATTCTACTTTGCTGATAAGTCACATTTTAGAGCTATCATGGAAGTGATGGAAAGGAGGAAGGATTTGAAGGGGGAAAACAGACTGAGGATGATAGAAAACATCAAGATAGGGAAAAGGAATCAAGAGTGGCATAGCCAAGGCCTCTTAAATGTCCTTTTTCAAAGACATGTTGATTGATGTCATAAGGTTCTGTAACTTCAGGAGGAAGATCATTTCAATTCATTTCAATTAAATTTAGCTCTTTTTAGGAAACACTGACGGAATGTCCTTGCTGTGCAAGGTGCTGTGCTAGATATTACAGGTGTAAAGGTTAACAAACACACGGTCATTAACCTCAATGCATTAATAGTCTAATAAGACATGTGAAAATAAACAGAATATAATGTAGCAGTTGCATCAATAAAAAGTTACCAAGAGGCTATAACAAAAAGGAGAAAAAGTTATTTTTGGCTGGATTGAGAGTTACATAGCATTTAATTCAAGTAAAGTGGTTGGGTTGGATTTTAACAGGGGAATCTGAGGAAGGGGTATTCCAAGTAGACAGATCTTTACTTTGAGGCAAAAATGAGAGTGTTTAAAATACATATAATGTGCCCAGAGAATGCCCAGAGAAAAACCAGTAATTCATTTTAGTTTGGATCCTAAACTAAGGATGAGAAAGGGAAATATGACATGAAATAGGTTGGTTTAGCTTTATAGGTTTTATAGAATTGCCTGTAACACCTTTAGGTTAAGTGTTTCTAAATATAATAAAAATTCAAACTATTAAGCACATGGCACAATATTATTCATCAACCTTCGTTTTGGGTTACTTCTTAGATCCTAATAGAATTTCTGAAATACTTTGGAAAAGTCTCCCAAACCTTCACAGAGTGGATGGGAGCGAAGTAAGGAGACCCCACCTGAGCAGATACATGGTATTGCTTACAATAAAGTAAATTTTCTTCTGCACTTTACAACATTGAGCAATTTATTTTGGCTTAGGGAATGAGTTAGTGGCAAATAGTTAATCCAACAATAGATTTTACTAATTTATTGTTCCACGTCAGATGTGTCGTTAGCTTTTTCTTAAATGTTCTACAGCATTGAAATTCACATCTTTTAGAAATGAAAATGTAAACTGATTCTTATTGCTTTATTTTTAAGAGTTACACATCTAACCTACTTCTTTCTATATCCTTTTGTTATGACTTTTTTCTCCCCAATACTATATAGATTTGTTATAAAGTACAAAAACATGCAAAAGAGGAAGAATATTGATAATATACCTATTCCTTAAATTTACTCATTCATTTATTTACAAAACTTATTCATTCAATGAATGTTTTTTTCATCATCATGTACCAGATATTCTTTTGAAAAGACTGGGTTTTATTGAAGAATAAGACAGATAAAATGCCTTCTCATGTGGTACTTACATTGTAATAGGAGAGAGAGGAAATAAATGAATAAGATAATTGTAGAGAGTAATGAAGATAATCAAACTTCCTATCTGATAGAGAGTAATAGGGAAGGATAATTTTGATTGATTGGTCAAGGAAGTTATTATCTGTTAAGAAAAGGGATTATCTAATTAAATTTTTAGTGGGGCAAGGTGGCTCACACCTGTAATCCTAGCACTCTGGGAGGGCGAGGCATGTGGGTTGCTTGAGCTCAGGAGTTGGAGGCCATCCTGAGCAAGAGTGAGCCCCATCTCTCCTAAAAATAGAAAATTAGCTGGGCATGGTGGTATATGCCAATAGTCCCAGCTACTTGGAAGGCTGAGGCAGGAGGATCAATTGTGCCCCCGAGTTGCTGTGAGCTATGATACTAGGGCACTCTAGCCTAGGGCAACAGTGTGAAGCTCCAAAAAAAAATAAGGCAGCTCTCAAAATATTTTCTTTTCAATCTTTATCTGTATAAATTTCTACAAATGAAAATTTATATTATCATTAAAAACTTTAGCAGGGCTGGGGAACCTGTAGACTTAAGGAAACGTGGCTTTCTTGGTCTTTATATGCCCTTTTGACTGCATCCAAATTTTACAGAACTTATCCCTTTATTAAAAGATGTATAGCAGATAACCCAATGAGATGAAGCCTTTCTTGCCTCTGTTAGTACTTAAAAACAATCTTGAAATCAGAAGGCTGTAGGTTCCCCACCCCGTGAGAGGAACTTTTAATTTCTTCACTTAATTGTTGTACAAGGGGCGTATTGCTATTGGTCCAAATTGTAGGTATAAGTTAGATTTATAGAAGAAATGTTACAATCTAAAAAATAGTTGGAGATACATTATTCCATAGCAAGGTGTACTTAAACTGAGCACAGATGAATTCACCATGGCAAGGGCTCCTGAGAATAACCTCCTCCTCATATACCACTTTATAAAATTACAGGGGAATTGGGAAGGGACAGAGAGCACCTAAGCAACCCTGTAACAGTGAGAGCTTCCTGGTTGGGGCAATAGCCTTGTTTAAGTATGCCGTATATCAGCATAGCTGGTATCACTCTTGTCTCTTCTGTTCGCTCTTTGTCTTGGAGATTTAATTATTCAGTGAGTCTCTCCATTAGCTCTGGCTAACACATGATCCTAAACTTGTGGATTTCTATAATATTGCCTGGTCAAAGGGTATCAGTAAGGTCACCAGCTGGGTACAGAATCAACATCCTAATAAAGTCCCATTATGAAGTCTTCTTCCTGGCCAGTGATAGAAGAGTTTTTTTTTTGAAGATGTCTATTCAGTATCTGCAGTAGGAAAGAAAAAGTCATTCATCACCTCCCTCTATCCCTGCCTCCTAATATTTCCCAGGGTCAGACATACTCATACCTAATAAATACATCTGTTATTCCTCCATGGAGATGAGCCAGATTATCCTTTTTCTGGAGCAATAAATTCAGCAGGGACCCCAAAGGCCATTTTTCCAGTATGGATCACCCGCAGGGTTGGAAGAGGACGTCTGCAGAACTACCTGATGCAGAAACAATGTCCATCTTATAAATGAACAGTATAGTGTATCTTTCTATACACTGCAATCAAAGCAGGAGGTGAAAAAAGAAGAGGAATATGTTATTCCTCTTGAAATGATCTTTTTCTCCCTAACTCGTAGGTGCTTTGGAGTTCAACCATGGAGAGGGGCCCTTGCCAGGTATGGCAGCCTACAATTTATAAACAATTAGGGAAAGCTGGGCCAACAAGCACTGTGGAGTTTGTTTTCAAAGAGGCTGGCTTGAATGACAAGAATAACCTTGATGGACAACAGTGACTTCTGTCTTTTAACTAAATTCCCTATTGGGTATTTTACCCCTTCATGGTAGGATGGGTTTAAATAGGAAGCAGGGCTATAGGAGAGATGATGGTCACACATTCTGGAGTGGCTTTTTTTTATGTCACATGTTTTCCTTTAGATATGGTTCCTTCTCATGGGTGCCTACACATGTAAAATAAGGATTGAGTTTGTGGCTAAAACATTACCTATTTCCCAGGGCAGGAGTGTCTTAGAAAAGTGTGTGTACAGCCAGTCCATGAGTCACAAATATCCGAAGTACATACAATGTGCACTTATGAATGGAGACTATTACAGTAGGTTCCCCTAGTTACAAACATCTGACTGATGTATGACTTGCTCTTATGAAGGCTTTATAGGTAATAGGTAAATGTACCTGTTCCAACTTACCTAAAAATTTAACTTAGGAACAAACCTACAGAACCTATCTTGTTAAGAACCTGGGGACTTCCTATATTTAATAGACCTATCCTAGAGGGCCCAGTGGCCTTACCACATAACTTGGCTATTAGCAATGTCCTATGAGTCTCTGTAAAAAATATAATTCAGTCAGTCTGAGGAGACTGTGTTCTATAGTTATGAAGAATGCTGGAAATTCACACATTTTTGAAGAATGTTCAATATCGTCATTGTCATATTATGTCAACATCTACTATCATTATGATGAACAAATGCAGCATTCTGTAAGATTTTAAGATTGTTGAGAAAGGCTCTTACATCTTGAATCATACTTTCTTGTCAGGTGGCAGATTTTGTTGGCAAAGGGCCTTACTGAGTCAATGGTTTATTTAAAATAATGGTTTATTTAAATAACTGTGTCTTTGAGGCCATGTTTTATTAGTTTGGCTAAGGTCTCATGGTCCAGAATTAGCCCTTGATTGAATATGTGGTATCCCCCTTTTAATATAATAGAATTTTCCTGGGTGTGTACAATCTTATGAGATTTTGCATTGGGAAAGACCCATTATGGGATAGGAATGTTGGGTTGAAAAGTGACAAAATCTGCCCCAGTTAGGCTCAGTAATAAGGTAGCAGTCACTGACCAAAGGGCCTGTGCCACTAAAAAGTAGGAAGAAATCATTGAGACTGAAGAGCCAGGATCTGGCAAATAACTTGAGGCATTGGTGCAAAAAGCTTCAGTCAGCAAAAGGTTGGTTGTAGGTACCTGTAATTCCATGAATCTGAAGGACATGGCAGATTTAAAGTTAAATCTTGAGTTTTTGTTTTTTTTTTCATTAAATCATAGCTGTGTACATTAATGTGGTCATGGGGCACCATACACTAGTTTCATATCCCATTTGACACATTTTCATCACACTGGTTAACATAGCCTTCCTGGCATTTTCTTAGTTATTGTGCTAAGACATTTACATTCCACATTTACTAAGTTTCACATATGCCCTTGTAAGATGTACCGCAGGTGTAATCCCACCAATCCCGCTCCCTCTGCCCACCTTCCCCCTCACTCCCTCCTTCCTCCCCTCCCTTTCCCCCTTCTCCCTATTCTTAGGTTGTAACTGGGTTATAGCTTTCATGTGAAAGCTATAAATTAGTTGCATAGTAGGGATGAGTACATTGGATACTTTTTCTTCCATTCTTGAGATATTTTACTAAGAAGAATATGTTCCAGCTCCATCCACGTAAACATGAAAGAGGTAAAGTCTCCATCTTTCTTTAAGGCTGCATAATGTCGCGAGTTTCTTTCTTTTTAACTATTGCAATATGGCCAGAACATTGGATAATTAAATCATCCCTTAAAAACTCAACTCTTTACAGATACAAATGTTCCCAAAATATTTCCTGGATATATTAACAACTTTCACCTGGGTATTTTGAGATCCACAAGTCTACAGTTGAACAGTTGATCAATAAGCACCAAATTTTCTTCTTCCAGTTGTTGAATAGTATGTTCTAATTCTTCAACTTCCTTCCTGTGAATTGCAACCTGTTGTCAGAATAGAAGAATAGAGATGTTGGCACTTACCGGTTTAGTTCTATTAAGTCTTCTATAATTCAACTCCTAAAAGTGCATTTGCCTAAGGGAAGAAGATCTATAGTGTGTTATTTATTACTGGGTTTGTTTGCTTTGTCCTTTCTCTATAAGAAGAAATGGATGGGACTCCTTTCTAGATGAGCAGAACTTGTCTGCATGATAAGGCTGTTATTGCAGGATAGCAGGAGTTGTCTTTTTCTGAAGACAAAACCACTGCTGACCCTATGTATGATTTAGAAATAGAGCTAAATAAGGAAATATGTCAAATTAACTTAGCAATATGGCCTATTAGTAGCTAAATGTGAACATATCTAAGTGTAATTATAAATAGTACAATAAAGACTAATAATGCTGGGAAAATGCTATCTTTTTAATGTAGTTTAAAGAAGAGATGCATAGGTCTAGTAGCCCTTTATATCAGCCTCTGTAATACAATTCTGTCCTCTGTCAGTGCTAGATAGTTCTGAGAACTGTCAGGTAGATAAAATACTGTTTGTTCACTCATTCATTCAATTGTTTTGTATGACTACCATAAGCCAGAAACTACATTACATGTTGGGAACAAAGGATCAATAAGATACAGTAACTTTCAAAGATCTCACAGCTTAGTGGGAAAGATGGCTATGAAAACAGAAAACAATGGGATAAAAACAACAATGGAAACTGCCCAGGTGCTGTGGGAAGAGAGAGAGAGATTAACCCTATTTCTGTTAAGTATCAAGGGATAAGGGAGAATTAATAGGAGAGATGACTTCTATTCTGGATCTTGAAAGGCAAGTAGGAACTCCCTGGGCAGACATGAGAGGGGGAGATGTAGAAGGATACGAAAGTGAACAAGACATGGCTTCTTCCCTAAGCGAGCTTATAATTCAGTGAACAAAAACACAAATAATTGTAATATAAAACAACACCAGTGTCATAGGAAAGGCCCAGTATTGCTGGTGGCTTAGACTTAGGAAAAAACCATATATTATTTACCTACCTCAAACAATTTAGCAAAACCATTTAAGCCAATAATGCAAAGCTACGATTTGGCATTTCAGGACCTCATATGTGAGACATAATTAACCTGATTACAAGCTTGAATGCCTTCAGGAAAAGTTTATGATTTTCAAATGTCAAAGGAGGAGAAATAAACTATAGTTAGAGGTTGTAAACAGGAGGAATTAATAGACCATTTGGAAATGTTTGACCTAAGGGCGACAGCACACACAGTTCTTGGTCTCTTTCCAAAGCTGGAATGAGGGCCCTTTGGGGGACTTTCATCAAATCTTTTAGACTAATGATATCCTATGACCTCACCTACCCCTTTAGAGTCTTAAATTACATTGTCTTCATTTGCTGTCTCCCTCTTGATCTTTTGAAATGTTAAAGGAAATAAAAAAAAAACTAGTTCTTTTAAATAATCATTAAAAAAGATTTGGATTTCTGGGGCCAGAAAGAGAAAAGGAAGAAAACATGGAAGATCATGTTTCCCTTCCCGTGACAGCATCCCCATATCCAAAAAACGCACGTAGGAATCATGAAAGATGATTCAGTTAAAACTATTAGAGGTAGTGGCCTCTGTATGTTCTTATTATATGTTCTGTTATATGTTCTTATATACATGTTCTTAAAATTTTCTCCAGAAAGCTCCAAATTAGTTTTATGCCTTCCCCTGCTTAAAACTCTGATTTATGATTTCTTTGATTCCCTTAGTCTGGTTTCTCTGAATTTCCATTTAAGTTAGTCTCAATCACTTGAAAATTGTAATTTTCTCCATTTCCCAGTAAAGTGCTAAATGAAGCCAGAGAATGAAAATCATGCCAGAGAAGATCTTCAGAGCTCTGCGTTTCAGTGATTGTTGAGAGATAGAGAAACATTCCCAGGAGTTCCACTGGGACTTACATTGACTTACATTGTTCTGTTTCTGGGCAATTTTAAATTATTGTGATAACCATAAATAGTTTTAATTAATTTTGTGAGTAAATTTAATAATGTTAAAATGAATATTTATGAAAATACAGAGAGACTGTCTGTTGAATTTCCTTAAAATGATTTTTCCTTCATTGCAAAGCTCTTTTTGCTCATGACTAAAGTCTTTTTTTTTTCTGTCTTCTGTTTCCATTGAACTATGGAAAGTAAAAAATAAAGCAAAATAAAACATACTTTATAGCTTTAGTGGGGAAAGTCAAGTCACCAAAACAGCCCTTCTTATCAAATATAAATTTTTATAGTCATTTTCTCTAACCCTAAGATCTATGTCATCTTTTAAGAGTAGAATCATTAAGTTACTATGATTAAGATTATACTGTTGCATTTATTAAAAGTATAAGAACTAAGGGCAGTGCCTGTGGCTCAAGGGAGTAGAGCGCTGGCCCCATATGCTGGAGGAGGCGGGTTCAAACCTAGACCCAGCCAAAAACTGAAAAAAAATAAAATAAAAATAAAAATAAAAGTATAAGAACTAAATATCTTCTTAATAGTCTTTAACTATTGAGTTCACCTCGAGTTTTTTAAATTGTAAATATCTTTTTTTAATTAAATATTAAATTAAATTAAATTAAATATTAAATTAAATACAAAAACTAAAACAAAAACCAGTAAACTGGGGACATATGCAATTAGTTTTGAGGGGTAGTATGAACTCCTATTCACTATGACTTTATAAAAGCAATTTAAAGATAATTGTCAATTGTCATAGAAAGCGTATGTATGTATGTATGTATGTATGTATTGAGACAGAGAGCTAGAATGCAGTGGTATCATCATAGCTCACTGCAACCTCAAATTCCTGGACTCAAGTGATCCTCCTGCTTCAGCCTCCTGAGAGCTGAGACTGTAGGCATGTGCCACTATGCCTGGCTAATTAAAAAAAAAATCTTTTGTCTTACCTTTGCTCATGCTGGTCTCAAACTCCTGGCCTCCTAGAGTGCTAGGATTACAGGTATGAGCCACTGTGCCCAGGCTAGCAGATAACTTATTAAATTCCCTGTTTACTAGACTCATTATCTGTTCTCAGTCAAATAGGGAGCAAGGAAAGGAAAGAGCAGAAGCTGATGGCAACATTTTGTCTTGAGTTTCTGGGCAGGTGGTAAGAAAATGTAGGAGGAGAAAATTTGAGAAGAAATTTAATGAGTTCTGTGTTAGGTATGTCGAGTTTGAAGTGTTTTTGGGACATCCATGTGGAATATTTGGTAGACAAATAAAAATGTAGGTCCAGGGCTGAGAACACGTACAAGTTTGTGCTGAAGATGTGCATAAGAATATCCTGCTAAAAAGAGCTGCATGTAGATGAAGTAAGTTCTCTCAAAAGGCAGTGACTTTTGTTTCATAGATGGCATTTAGGCACAGGTTGGGAGGCTACTTGTTTGGATGTAAAAGAAGTGTCAAGTAGAATGGGGATCAGGCTGAATAAAATTAAAGAGCTCTTGTCCTTGGAAACCAGTAATACTGAGGCTGCTAAGAAACAGAGTTCAAGGACTCTCTACTACCTACTTTGAATAGGTAGAGTCCAAACTTCTCTGCAGGGCATGCAAAGTGGGCCTGACCTACTTCTCCAGGAGAACGCTTTCGTGCTTGCTGGCACCTCTGAGCTGATTGGAGAGTCAGTCCTCTGAAGGTTTTAAGCAGCCAACTAACATGAGCAGGTTTGTGTCTTATGAAGGTGACTTGGAGGCAGTTTGAAGGAGACAGGGAAGTTTCCAGTCTGCAGGAGGAAAACCTGATCAGACCTCTTGAAAGAGCTGGGTGAGAGATCACAAGGCCTGAACAATGGCCAGGAAGGTAAGAAGAGGGGGTCAAAAGTAGAATGGATGGGACCTGGAGGCCTTTTGGGTACGAGAAGTGAAAAGGGCATTTCTCTAGATACAGCTGACCCGTGAACACCACGTGTTTGAAATCCACTTGTACACAGTGAAATCCACTTGTACACAGATTTTTTTTCAATCAAATAATGATTGGAAATGGGATATTCTCAGGATCAAAAACGTGTATATGAAGGGTCAGATTTCTATACACAGCGTTCAGCAGGGCAGACTGAAGGATTTGAGTATGCGCAGATTTTGATATTGGTGTGTGTCCTGGAATCAACCGCCCAGTACACTGAGAAACAACTTTCTGACTTGGGTGACTGTATAGTGGTAAGATCCTTAATTGGGACAGATAGCACAGCAGAGACACTTTTGAGAAAAATGGAAGTCCATTTAAGAGTTTAAGATGGGGGCAGTGCCTGTGACTCAAAGGAGTAGGGCACTGGCCCCATATGCCGGAGGTGGTGGGTTCAAACCCAGGCCCGGCCAAAAACTGCAAAAGAGTTTGAGATGGCTGTGGTGTGTGGTGCATTTAGGTGGAGCAGCTGCACAACTGGTTGTTGAATATGTGGGTTTGGATTCCAGAAGTGATATTTGTTTCAATCTGGACAGGATGCTTTTTAGGCTTGCAACAAAATTATCATCCTTAGACATTTCTTTCCTAGTACATTGGGAAGTACGCTGTTTTCTGTGTGAAAGGAAACTGTAAAACAAGACTCAACCTCTCCAGATGAGATGGGCTCCCTGTACCTAATGGAGGTGCTCTAATTCTTTTCTTTTTTTTTTGAGACAGAGTCTTTTCACAATGTTACTCAGACTAGAGTGCAATAATGTGATCATAGCTCACTGCTCACTACTTGCCACCATGCCTGGCTAAGTTAAAAAAATTTTTTTTTTTTTTGTAGAGAAAGGGGTCTCACTATGTTGTCCAGGCCTCAGGTGATCCTCCAAGCTCAGCCTCCCAAGCACTGACCTTATAGGCATATGACGTCATGCGGAGCCAGAGATGTTCTAAATTTAAATGTAGAACCAGGTAACCATAGCAGGATGAGAAAGAACGGCCTTAGGTTCTCATAAAAAGCAGTTCTTGATAAACATGTGGTTTTACACCCCTGATTCAAAACAGATCCTGTAACCAGCGGAGCCAATATAAACTGTGGCTGGAACCCCCCCCCCCACCCATCGCACCCCCACCACCATCACCTGTAGCCATTTCAGAGAAACATCTGAAAGAGACTTCTGGCTTGAGGTTAGGAAATGACCTAACCAGAACTCAACTATTTTGACCAGTCAGAATGGAAAAAGTTTGAATCTTTCATTTACATAAACAAACCTGATTGAGAACCTGGAGAGAATTTTCCCAGTTTAAGCCAGACAGTCCTTTTGTTCTTTGGGGAATATACTTTCACTTGTACTGAAGGCTGTGCCTTTCCAAGTTGCAGATTTTTTTTTTAATAGAAAAGAAAAGCTTTCCCTTTTATTAACATCTGTTTTTCTTTTATTCAGTTTACTTTCTTGTTTTGCTAAATTGTGTTAAGTAAATTCTTGAAAATTTGAACATTAAGTATTGTGAGCATTTCTTAAAACATCTTTATTCTTGTCCTTAATCTAAGTTAGCTGAGTATAGAATTGTAAGTTGAAAATAATTTTCCATCTGAATCTGGCTACTGAAAAATTGAATGCCAGTTTGGTTCTTACTCATTTGCAGTTAACTTACCCAACCATCAACTCTTACCAGAAACTTTTATGATTTTCCTATGTTCCAAGAGTTCTAAAAGCTCATGTCCTTTTAGCATCCAGAAATTTTCTTCTATGATTTCAATGATGATTTTCTTCCCTCCACTTTTGCTATTCTTTTTTCCTAGAATTACTATGTATTAGTTAGATATTGTGCATCTTACATTAGTACTCTAAATCTCTTATTTTTCTCTCCTTTTTTTTTTTTTGTACTGTCATCTCCCCTGTTCTGAGAGACTATTCTCTGTTTCCTATTTTATATTTGATTTTTGTCTTAAAGCCTCCAATTTTATAAATAAAATGATTTCTCATATATATATATATTTATTTAAGATTCTATGATTTTCAGATATAATTTATTACATTAATAGAAGACCTTTCATTCCCTTAATTTTTTTCTGCTTCTTCTAGAAAGCAGATTATGTTAAAACATTTGTTAATTATTTATGCTGTAATTCAAGATGGCAGAATTCCAGCATAGATCTCATCTCTCTTGAGGGCCTATGGGTTTTGATGAATCAAGATCTCATCTCTCTTGAGGGCCTACGGGTTTTGTTGTAATGTTTCCTCTTTATTTTGGTCACCTTGTCTGTCTTTCCTGTTGTGCTGATTATATTCATATGCCTGGTGATCCTTGTCTGTCTATCCATATTTAAGAAGGTCTGGGGAATGGCGTGGTTTTTCTCTACCACTGTGTAAATAGGTCTCTTTTCATAACAAACTTTTCCTTGAAATGGGAGTGTGAAGCAGAGACTGTATATGTAGTATGGCCGGACAAGTGCACTAGCCAACTTCATTTGAGGATGAGAAGCTAGGAGCAGGATATTAGGATGTGGTTTCCTAAAGGCCAACATAGGAAGGATTTTCTGTGGGGCATGGAAACATCTAATGTCTATAGAAATATTAGTTTTTATCAGATAATTTGTTCCATGTTCTCAGAGGATGATCATCAAGTTTCTAGTCCAAGAATAAACACTTGTTTTAAGTGAGGGAAACGGTAGAGGGTGTGAAAAATGCTCCCTGAGGCAGATGTTCCTTATTCAGACTATAAGGTAACCCGCTGTTTTCTGCTGCAGTTTCCATGCCCACCATCACAGACTCTAAGAAGAGAAATTTTCCAGGTTTTCAAAAACAGATTGAGTTTTGCCCATCCTCTTGTAATATCATGGCGAAATATCATCCAACCACATGCTCTCACATCTGCTTTTTGTCTTCCAGAAAATTGTTGAAATCTCACCTGCTAGTTAACTTCTTATTTTCTTTATAAATAATTTCGTTTTCATACTTTTAGAATTTTATTTCAGGAGGTCTTCAGGAGAGATGAGATTTATGCTGTAATTCTGCCATCTTGAATTACAGCATAAATAATTCACAAAGGTTTTAACATAATTGCTTCCTTCACCCAGGTCTAAGCTATTTATCTGATTCATCCCCCCAGTGAGTATACTATATTCATTGATGTTCATTCATCCAATAACTGCTTAATGAGCCTAGATTATTTATCAGGTATTATAGATATATGTATACATAGCTGAAAAAACATTGTGTGTGCTCTGTGTATTAAAAAGATAGGTGCAAAAACAGGCAATTTCAACCTATTTTAGCAAGAGTTGCAATGAAGCAGGAAAACACTGAGGGAGACTTCCTGGGGGAGTTACAAAATGATTCATGAGGAGATTGACAATCAGGTCCACGCCTGAAGGAAGCAGTTGGAGTTTTTCAGGCAAATGAGGGTAAGGAGGTGAGGTTGGGGAGGGCAAAGGAACCAGCATGTACAATGCAAGGAAAGCAGGACAGTATCTCATAACAAAGAATGACCTGGCTGAAAATGTTAGTGTTGCAGAGGTTGAGAGACCCTACTCTAAAAGTCCCCATGTGCCTATATACCGCTGGTTTAGGGAGTCCAGCAATTACTTTATGCTGATGAGAAGGAGGCGTGAAGAGCACCTAAAAATCAGGTTGGGGCGAGATGGAGTCTGCAGTGGGCAGGGACACTTCGCCAGAGGCAAAAGCTTTAACCATGGGTTTGGGATTGGCTGCGACACAATGTCAAAAAGGCCAAAGCATTTTAGAAGTCATCAGTACAGGGAGCAGAGAGCAGCACTTCCTCCATGGCAGAAAGGCAGCGGGAATAAGGATGCAAAGGAAACCCCATGAATCTGAACCCTCTTTAACAATACACCCCTGAAAGGCCATGTAAGCCCCTCTTCCCTAGATGCCAAGGCCCCATCTTGGAGCAGAGCAGGGAGGAGGGAGGAACACCTAAAAGACTGAACCCTTATCCAAAGAGGACCATGTCGCTTCAAAAGGGAAATTTAATCCGTAGAGAATGAAGTTAAAATGATCTTTTAGCCTCACCCCCTTCAACCAGGAGGAAGCACACTAATGAAAAAGACCAAATCACATGTGAAACTTAGTAAATGTAGAATATAAATGTCTTAACACAATAACTAAGAAAATGCCAGGAAGGCTATGTTAACCAGTGTGATGAAAATGTGTCAAACGGTTTATAAAACCAGTGTATGGTGCC
>CAUYPK010134426.1:0-35218 GCA_963574355.1 Loris lydekkerianus
CCCTAAGCCCCTCCACACGAAAGAAATCATATTTGTGGTTCCTGGGGGCACCCCAAACTTTTTTTTGTTTTTTTTTTTTTTTTTTTTTTTTTTTGGTAGACACAGAGTCTCACTTTATCCCCCTCAGTAGAGTGCCGTGGTGTCACACAGCTCACAGCAACCTTCAACTCCTGGGCTTAGGCAATTCTCTTGCCTCAGCCTCCCGAGTAGCTCGGACTACAGGCACCTGCCACAACACCTGGCTAACTGGTTTTAATTAACTGGTTCAGAGCGTTTTCCTGGTTTCTTGGTTTCATTTTTCTTTTTTACTTCGGGGGTTTCTAGTAATTTTATTATGAAGTCTGACTGACTGCTTTTTTTTATTTCTGAGTTTTCTCCTGTAGCCACAGGGCCTAATCCAGGGTCTGCAGAGAACTAGCACTTAATCTTCCCTAATGGAATGCAGGAGAGTCAGAAGATAACTCAAGTGTAGAAATATGTTTGCTCCTCTCTGCTTCTGGCAGTATTTCTATTGTGCTATATGTTCTTGATGCTAGTATCATGACTTCCTAGGTATATGTGGAAGAAATTTCTGTGTTATATTCTCTTAGAATTTCTGATTCTTAGGGCTGACTTATCTTCAGCTTTACAAGATAATGCCAGTATTTTCCCAAAGTAGTCATGCCAGTTTATACTTACTGCAGCAGTGTCTGAGTTTCCATTCTTTTATATCTTATTTGATGCTTGGTGTTTAGACTTTATTTGCTCAGGCAGCACCCATAGCTCAGTGGACAGGGCATCGGCCACATACACCAGAACTACCAGGTTTGAGCCCATCCTGGACCTGCTAAAACAACAATGACAGCTGCAACAAAAAAAATAGTCATGCGTTGTGATGGGTGCCTGCAGTCCCAGCTACTTCGGAGGCTGAGGCAAGAGAATTGCTTCAACCCAAGAGTCTGAGGTTGCTGTGAGCTGTGATGCCATGGCATTCTACTCAGGGTGACAGGTTGAGACTATGTCTCAAAAAATAAAATAAAATAAAGTTATTTGCTAATCTGATAGATGTGAAATATCTTGTTCCTGATTTGATTTGTACCTTTTTTTTTAATACTTTTTGCTCTTATTTATTGACTTGTTATGTTAGGAAAGCCTTAAACTATCTCATATGCCCTTTTTCCCCCAATTTCACAATTTAATGAAATCATTAATTAGTGTTAAAATTATTTTGACTGGTAAAGAGCTTTGGCAGAACTAAGTCATGTACTAGGAGTGCATTTCATTTCTTTTCTTTCTTTTTTTTAAAGAGACAGAGTCTCACTTTATTGCCCTTGGTAGACTACTGTGGTGTCACAGCTCACAGCAACCTCCAGCTCTTGGGCTTAGGCAATTCTCTTGCCCGCCTGTGGCCTGGACCACAGGTGCCTGCCACAACGCCTGGCTATTTTTTTGTTGCAGTTTGGCTGGGGCTGGGTTCGAACCCGCCACCCTTGGTATATGGGGCCAGTGCCGTACTCACTGAGCCACAGGTGCCGCCCTAGGAGTACATTTCTTATACAACTCTTTGCTCTTCTAGAGAGATTATTAATTGCTTTATTCTTTCACATTTATGATTTTCTGTAAATTCATTAAAATTTTCAAACTTCTCTATCGCTTTTGCCTTTTACTTGCCTTTTTTCAACTACTTAATGTTTCAAGAAAGCTATCTGTTTCCCTTCTTTTCTAGAGGCCTTCTTGTCAGATCCCTTGTTCTTTTTTTCATCCGTTTGTACTGGAGTTTATTCTATCTCTGTAGTTAGTATTCTCCTTGTTATTCTTCTGTGTTGGGTATTTTGTATGCCTTGTCTTGCTCTTAAGCTGAGTTACAGTAGCTTCCTTTGTATGTGTCTGTAACACAATCTATGTGTGATATGTACATAATATATGGTTGGTAAATTTTTAGAATCTGAAACTGAAGTGCTTTTTATTCTATCTCATGTGATCATGATCAGTAGTTTACCTGGATATAGAATTCTGTGTTGAACATTATTTACTCACATGGAAGGTACTTCCTCATTGTGCTGTATCATCTAATGATGGCTTTCAGAAGTCCAGTGGTGTTCTGAATCTTCTTTGTATGTGACATGTTATTCTCCAGAATGTCTCTCCAGTTTGAATTTGGCTAAATGGAAATTTTAATTCCTGATTGTGTGAAATGCCAATTTTGATCGTTGGGTTTTAAATTTTTTCTTATATCATTCTTCCATTCATTTACTTGCTGGACCATTTTCTTCTGGAGACTTGTATTCTTGTTTCTGAAGAAATTTTTTGGCTATTACTTGTTAATTCTCTTAATTGTCTTACTCAGGAGCTGTTTATTTGAATTTCAGAACTCTTGGATTGACTCAATTCCCTTCTCTATTTTTCATCTCTCTCTTTTTTTATAAGATATTTTCCTTTTTTCTTTCTTTCTGCATTTTATTTTCTTATGGCACCTGTTCCTTGACTCCAGAATGGGTACAACCACCAGGCTACAGAAGACTATTCTATCCTCTGACTATCAGAAGTAGTGGCTCTCAGCAGGAAAAGCTCTGGCAGGGGTGTCCAACCTTTTTTCTGGTGTACTTGGAAGAGTAAGCATTGTCTTGGACCACAAAGTAAATACACAAACACTAATGAAGCTGATTAGCATAGAAGGTCTGTTCCATACCTTTTGTGATATATGACACCATAGATAAGCAAAAACAGTCCTCACAAAATTTCTATTCAGCCTACAGGCTGCGGGTTGGACACCTTGCCTAGGAAAACTCTTCCTTTCTTTTCTTTTTTTGAGATAGAGTTGCACTATGTCGCCCTGGGTAGAGTGCTGTGACATCACCTCTCACAGCAACCTCAAACTCTTGGGCTTAAGCGATTCTCTTGCCTCAGCCTCCCAAGTAGCTGGGACTAGAGGCGTCTGCCACAAGTTCCGGCTATTTTTTGTTGTAGTTGTCTTTGTTGTTTAGCTGGCCTGGGCTGAGTTCGAACCTGCCACCCTCGGTGTGTGTGGCTGGTGCCATAACCACTGTGCTACGGGTGTCGAACCTGGGAACCCTTCCTTTCCATCTCTGTCCTTTATCTTGCTTTGTTGCCAGGCTGGACTCAAGCAGCTTGAGAGTAAGTAGCTGGGGCTGTAGGTTCGCACTACTGTGCCTGGCTATCTCTTAGTATTTTTATACAGTTTTTTTTGTTGTTGTTGTTGTTGTTGTTGTTGTTTGTTTCTGAGACGGAGTCTCCCTTGGTAGAGTGCTGCAGAATCACAGCTCACAGCTGGGAATATAGGCACCTGCCATAAGGCCCAGCTATTTTTTTGTTGTACTTGTTATTCTTGTTTGGCTGGCCTGGCTGGGTTTGAACTTGCCAGCTCTGGTGTATGTTACTGGTGCCCTAGCTGCTGAGCTATAGGCACTGAGCCTTTTATACTGTTTTTTGAAATTCATTCTCAATTTTATCCTGTAGACTTTCTTTTCTTTTTTTGTTTTTTTCTTTAAGAGACAGAGTTTTGTTTTGTTGCCCTTGGTAGAGTGCTCTGATGTCACAGCTCATAGCAACCTCCAGCTCTTGGGCTTAGGCGATTCTCTTGCCTCAGCCTCCCAAGTAGCTGAGACTACAGGCGCCCACCACAAAGTCCGGCTATTTTTTTGTTGCAGTTGGCTGGGGCTGGGCTTGAACCTGCCACCCTCAGTACATGAGGCTGGCGCCCCACTCACTGAGCCACAGGTGCTGCCCTATCCTATAGGCTTTCAGTTAGAATATTTATTTTTTTGGCCTGGCATGGTGGCTCATGCCTATAATCCCAGCATTTGGGAGGCCGAGGTAGGAGGATTGCCCGAACTTAAGAGTTGGAGATTTAGCCTGAGCAAGAGTGAGTCCCCATCTCTAAAAGAATAGTTGGGTGTTGTGGCAGGCACTTGTAGTTTAGCTACTTGGGAGGCTGAAGCAAGAGAATTGCTTAAGCCCAAAAGTTTGAGGTTACTGTGAGCTGTGATAGTACTCCATTGAGGGAGACAAAGTGAGACTGTCTCAAAAAAAGAAAAAAAAATTACTTTTTAACACTTTGTTTTAAATTGCCATTAATTTTCTCTTGTTCTCTGAAGCTTTCCCACCAACTTCTCCAGATATTGCCCAGTGTCCCCTGGTATGGGTAGATTGGGGAGGAAATCACTATGAGTTGAGAACCACTGGTCCAGAGACTGAGACAGACATGTATATCAACCATTTCAGTCTGATGTCTGATTTCTGCACCATGTATACATTGTAGGCATTTGGGAGATGTCTTGTGCATGGCTGATGCATGAATGGATAGATACAACACCTTTGTTGGTAATGTTGCATTGGTGGATGAATTTGTGGGTCTGTGGGTAAACAAAAGAATTAACGTTTACAAGAGCCAAGACAGATTCTTGAACTCCACTGTGGGAAAACAGTATTTGCTGGTAGAATTGGAATACTCTACCCCTTCCTTGCTGACTCTACACTGGGTTTAAAAAAAAAAAAAATCTTTATTGAGATTTAATTTATGTAACACAAAATTTAACCTTTTGTAATGTACAACTTGATGGGTTTTAGTGTATTCAGAAAGTTCTGCAAACATTACCGTTTTCTTTTTTTTTATTTTGAGACAGTCTCACTATGTCGCCCTTGGTAGAGTGTTGTGGCATCACATTTCACAGCAACCTCAATGTCTTGGGCTTAGGAGATTCTCTTACCTCAGCCTCCCAAGTAGCTTGGGACTACAAGTACCTGCCACAACGCCCAGTTATTATTATTCCTATTTTTATTGTAGTTGTTATTGTTGTTTAATAGGCCAAGGTTGGCTCAAACCCCAGTGTATGTGGCTGGCGCCGCAACCACTGAGCTGTGGGCACCAAGCCAAACATTACCGTTATCTTTAATTCCAGAACATTTCCCTCACCCCATGAAGAAATGCTGTACCTATGAAGAGTAATAGCCCATTTGGGCAGCGCATGCGACTCAGTGAGAAGGGCGCCGGCACCATATACCGAGGGTGGCCCGTTCAAACCCGGCCCTGGCCAAACTGCAACAAAAAAATAGCCAGGCATTGTGAAGGGCGCCTGTAGTCCCAGCTACTCAGGAGCCTGAGCCTAAGCCCAAGACCTGGAGGTTGCTGTGAACTGTAACGCCACAGCACTCTACCAAGGGTGACAAAATGAGACTCTGTCTCTTAAAAAAAAAGAGTAATACCCCATTATCTCCTACAACTTATAGGAACCACTTTTCTACTTTATGTCTAATGGATTTGTCCTTTCTAGGCATTTTATATAAGTGAAATCATAGAATATGTGGCCTTTCATGCCTACCATTCAATTAGCTCAATGTCTTGAAGGTTTATCTCTATTGTAACGTGTATAAGTATTTCCATTTTTTGCCAAATAATATTCCAGTTTGTGGATCTATCAAATTTTAAAAACCATTCCTGTGTTGATGGACATTTGAGTCATTTCTACTTTTGTGGATAGTGATGCTGTGAGTATTTCTAGGTTTTTGTGAGGACATACATTTTCAATCTGAAACGTTTGATTTATAATGTGCAGCATAGTGTATTGTTTTAAACTTTCTTTGGTTCGCTGTTACTGCTTTCATCTGTTTCTTCCTTCCCTTCCTTCTTTTTTCTTCCTGTTTCTTTTATTTGTAAGGCTTTCCTTAAACGATTAGTAATCTCTGGTTGGTTGTTTATATTTAAGATTAGAGATTAAGGCTTGGGCCCTGTAGCTCAGTGACTAGGGCACCAGGCACATACACCAGGGCTGACAGGTTCGAACCCAGCCCAGTCCTGCCACACAACAATAAGAACAACTACAACCAAAAAATAGCTGGGTGTTGTCCTATAGCGCCTGTAGTCCCAGCTAGGCAGGCTGAGACAAGAGAATTGCTTAAGCCCAGGAGTTTGAGGTTGCTGTGAGCTGTGATGCCATAGTACTCTGAGGACGAGAAAGTGAGACTGTCCAAAAAAAATTAAAAAGGGTTTTGTGTGCATAAGCTAAGTTTATAAAATGTGGAGTTCATTTTTAGGGTAATTTAGCAGTCAGAGATTTTGAACATTAATTAGTACAGGTTGTTCATACCAAATCTGAAGATCTGAAATCCAAACATTTTTGAATGCTGACATGATGCTCCAAGGAAATATTCTTGGGAGCATTTGGATTTTAGATTTTTCTGATCTGTGATGCTCAACCTTTAGATATGAGGCAGTTACTCCAAAATTTGAAAAAAAGTGAGTTTTCAAGCATACCAAATAAGGGATAGTCAACCTCACGATGTGGGAGTCTCTCCTTTGGGGCTGTCTGGTTTCTGTAGAAACTTCTCCATGCCTAGTGAGTATACATGATTGGTTGCCTATATAGGGTTGGAGGTGAAGGGCTGGCTTTAGCCATTTTTTTATAAATACTTTAACTTCCTTCCCTTCTATATCTCTTCCACATCGTTTATCTATTACTGCATATCCCTACCCCGTTCTGTTTACTTTCTTCAAATTTGTAACACTTTGGGATGTCTTCTGTGGGCATGGGGATAGGGTAGTTGCTTGAAAAGAACTACTAGGCTCTGATTATCCCATATTCATAATGTCAGGCAAATACCTATTTTTATTCAGCCTCAAACTCCATTCAGCACTGTAACTTTTACTCCAGTTTAGATTCCATTTGGCTTAAGAATCTTAATTAGTCTCATTCTTTCCCCTTAATACCTACTTCTGTAGACTCTTGGTGTTTGGTATAGCTGCCTTTACTCTACTATATGAGTTATTTGTCTATTTTTGTTTTGTCTTTTCAAAACTTTGTTGAAATCTCCTTTGCTACTTCTTCATTTGACCTGTCTTTTTTTTTTTTTTTTTTTTTGAGACAGAGTTTACTTTGTTGCCCTCAGTAGAGTGCTTTGATGTCACAGCTCACAGCAACCTCAAACTCTTGGGCCCAAGCGATTCTCTTGCCTCAGCCTCCTGAGGAGCTGGGATTACAAGCACCCGCCACAATACCTGGCTACTTTTAGAGGCAAATTGTCACTCTGGTCTCGCTCTGGCTCAAGCTGGTCTCAAACCCATGAGCTCAGGCAGTGCACCTGTCTCGGTCTCGCAAATGCTAGGATTGCAGGCATGAGCCACCGCGCCCCAGTGGCTTTCTATCTTTTCATATTCTTAAACATTTTAGTGATTTCTCTGGAGGGAAGTGTGAAGATGTATGCATTCTTTTAGCTTAACAGTTCATTTTCCATGAATAACTTCTGGGTTTTTTTAACTTCTGCCTTTTACTTTACTAATTAGATGTAATGTAAGAAAGTGTTTAATTTTCAATATAATAATGTTACCCTGCAGACACCCTGCCTTATTAACATTGGAATATTTTTGATTATTTTACAGAGTTTTTTTATATAATTAAATCTTCTGTATATCTTTAATTTCTTGCTTCAAGTTATTTTTGCGTATATATCAAGCATTTTCTCGTGCCTTAAAAAATCTTGTAATCCCAGCACTTTGGAAAGCCTAGGTGGGACAGTTGCTTGAGGCCAGTAGTTGGAGACCAGTCTGGAAACATCTTGAGATCCCAAGACCCAGGCTCTACAAAGTATTAACAAATTGCCGGGTGTGGTGGTTCATGCCTGTAATCCTAGAACTCTGGGAGGCTGAGGAGGGTAGATAGCTTGTGTTCAGGATTTTGAGACCAGCCTGAGCTAGAGGAGACCCTATCTTTTTATCTCTTAAAAAAAAAAAAAAAATAGCTGGGCTTTGTGGCAAGGTCATGTAGTCCCAGCTATCTGGGAGGCAGAGACAAGATAATTGCTTGAATCCAGGAGTCTGAGGTTGCTGTGAGCTACGATGCTACAGTACTCTACCAAGTGTGACAAAGTGAGACTCTCTCAAAAACCCCCAAATATTAAAAAATTATCTGTGTGGTGGTACGAGCCTTGGAATATTGAGGCAGAAGGATTATCTGAACCCAATCCAGGCTTTGGAGGTTGCAGTGAACTAGGATCAGGCCATTGTACTCCAGCTTAGGCTATAGAGGAAGACCCTATCTTCAAAAAAAAAACAGATCCTTTATAAATGTATACGTAAGATTTTGTATATCATACTGTATATTTTGGGGTAGGATATATAATGCTGTAAAATTTCTAATTTATTGGACAATATGAAATATTCTGCAAATGAATCAGGAATTTATAATTTTTCTTACAATGATTTGTTACACATTTCTTTCATGGGAATTGAGAGAATTTTAACAAACTTTATTACAATACCATTGTGTTTTTTTCCCTTTAAAATTTTTCTTTTGATAACATTGGTACTAAGTGATTTTTCTTTTCTTTTCTTTTCTTTTCTTTTCTTTTCTTTTCTTTTCTTTTCTTTTCTTTTCTTTCTTTCTTTTTTTTTTTTAGCTAGAGTCTCACTTTATTGCCCTTGGTAGAGTGCCAAGGGGTCACACAGCTCACAGCAACCTCCAACTCCTGGGCTTAGGCGATTTTTTTGCCTCAGCCTCTTGTGTAGTTGGGAGTACAGGTGCCCTACTCACTGAGCCACAGGTGCCGCCCAGTGATTTTTCTTTTTTTACTTCTATGCTTTTTCTTCCTTAGTGGGAATATAATTATGCTCTGTTCTTATTTTCCTTAAAAATTACTTCAGTTTGTAAAATGTAATACTTTTCTTCTCTCCCTTAGAAATGTGGTTTGGTTTTGAGCTGGAAGAGAGTACAAGGTGCTTCTGGCAAACTTCAAGGTAGGTTGTCTTTTCCTTATTTGTTAATTAGTTTAACCTGTGTACTTAAGTAAGTTTGCGTGATTTATTCTCATTGTCCTTAACAATGGGTGTTGTTTTATTAGCACTCTTTCTTACTAGGATAGGATTAAAAGGCAGTTGGGAAGAGGCTGTTTGAGTTGAGATAAACATCCTTGCAATCATAGATGAAGAAACTTTGACCAGATAATCACGGGATGTTGGTTGGAGGGGGTGAAATATGTGACTGTAAGCAGATTGGTCAGCTGTACTGCTTCAGCTAGTGTCTTAGACTCCATCTTGCACACCACTTTTCTAGCTTCAAAGAGAGTAGGAGAAAAGATAATCAGATGGCCTATTACTTTTTTTGGGAGGGGGGGAGATGGAGTCTCTCTTTTGTTGTGGCCTAGGCTGGAGAGCCATGGCATCAGCCTAGCTCACAGCAAACAACCCCAAACTCCTGTGTTGAAGCAGTCATTCTGCCCCAGCCACTTGAGTAGCTAGTCCCAATGCCTGGCTAGTTTTTCTATTTTAGTTAAAGACAGGGTCTTGCTCTTGCGGAGGCTGGTCTTGAGTGCCTCCGCTCAAGCAATCTGCCTACCTAGGCCTCCCAGAGTGCTAAGATTATACGTGTGAGCCACCTCGCCTGGCAGTTTTAAGTGTCTTTATTTTAAATTAATCTCTCTCATTTCCCTTGTAAATTATTTGTTGAAGAAACTGGGTCATTACTCAGTAGCATTTCTTTACTTTGATTTTGCTGATGGCAGCTTTGCCATGAATCTATCCTCTGCTTTCTGTAAACTACCTTTTTGGTGCTTTTCTTTTAAAGAATACTATAAGGATAGTGTTCTTTTCATTGGAATGTGTGTCAGCGTGTCTTTTACATTTTTTTTTTTTTTTTTTTGTAGAGACAGAGTCTCACTGTATTGCCCTTGATAGAGTGCCCTGGCGTCACACAGCTCCCAGCAATCTCCAAGTCTTGGGCTTAGGCGATTCTTTTGCCTCAGTTTCCCACGTAGCTGAGACTACAGGTGCCTGCCACAATGTGCGGCTATTTTTTTTGTTGCAGTTTGGCTGGGGCTGGGTTCAAACCCACCACCTTGGTATATGGGGCTGGCATCCTACCCACTGAGTCACAAGCACCACCCTAAAAAATTTTTTAGGTGGTAGCAACAACTGGCAATACCTAGGTTGAGTCATTTATTAAGGGGTTGCACAATGTAGTAGTTTATGTGGAAGAATTCTGTTATTCCTACATTGAAGAATAAATCTTCATTATTAGAGTAGTTCTGTAAGGACAAACTTCTTTCATCTACTCTTTGGATACTTAGAAGTGCAATTTACATAAGAATAGGATAGATGCTTTTATTTTTTGAAAGAATGAGTTGGTTTCCTTTTGCAGCCCTCTTTTGTTTTTGTTTTTGTTTTTGTAAATTCTATAACCCAGGATAGAATGCCCTGGTATAACCTTCACTCCTGTGCTGAAGTGATCCTCCTCCCTGAGCCTCACGAGTAACTGGAACTATAGGCATGTACTACTACACTTGACTAATTTTTTTTGTTTTTGGTAGAGACGGGGTCTCCCTGTTGCTCAGGCTGCTCTCAAACTCCTGAGCTCAATTAATCTTCCTGCCTTAGGCTTCCCAGAGTGGTAGGATTATAGGCATGAGCAACCATATACAGCTTTTTTTTTTTTGGTTTTAAATCATTTTGATGATATAAATTGAAGTATATTTATTGTTAATATATATTATGTGGATTCATTGTAGTTTTTTACTTTTGTTACAGCTTACATTGTCTTAAATTGTCAAGTTACCTCTTTAAGTTGGATTTCCGGTGTTTATGACAGGACCTTAATTGCCTTTCATAGTTTCCTCCCTACCTGGTATGATAGGAAGCTCCAAAGCTCATCTGGTGCCTTGAGCTAGTCAGCTGCAGACTTGGAATCAGCCAGTTGTCTACTGTCTAGGTGCACTCATTGTGTAATGTTTTTGGTGTTTGTTTCTAGGTTTTCCTAGGGCACACTAAAAGGTTTTAAATTTAACATCTTTTGTCGTATATTTCCCACACTGAGAATTTTGAGTTTCAAGGATGTTAGAATATTAAGTAATTACTGACTTGCTTTATCTCATATGTAGGATAGTTTCAGACTAGTATCGTCAACACTGTCATTAACAATGTGATTATTGTAAGTTACTTTTTTACGGGATAGGTCTGTTGTCAGGCACGGCGCCCATAGCACAGTGTATACCGCACTGGTCACATACACTGGAGCTGGCAGTTTGGTACCCGACCCGGGCATTATAAACAACAATGTAAACAACAGTGACAACTGCAACAAAAAAAATAGCTGGGTTTTGTGGTGGGTGCCTATAATCCCAGCTACTTGGGAGGCTGAGGCAAGAGAACTGCTTAAGCCCAAGAAGAGTTGGAGGTTGCTGTGAGCTACTAAGGGCAATTTAGTGAGACTTTGTCTCAAAAAAATAAATAAAAATGTGTGGTCAAATGTGCTTTTCTTTTTTTCAATTTTGGCTGGGGCTGGGTCTGAACCCGCCACCTCCAGCATATGGGGCTGGCGCCCGTCAAATTTGCTTTTTTAATTTCATTCACAGTAGTTACTCTCTGTGTGGTTATGTCATTAACTGTGTATGTGTTTTGATTTGTTTATTTAATTTAAAGATTTTTGGGCTAGGCCCAGTGGCTCATGCCTATAATCTTAGCACTCTGGGAGGCTGAGGTGGGTGGATTGTTGGAGCTCAGGAGTTAGAGACCAGCCTGAGTTTGGGACCACTTCTCTACATAAAAAAGAACAATAGGTGTTGTGGCAGGATGTGGTAGATGCCTGTAGTGAGGCAGAGGCAAGAAGATTGCTGAAGCCCATGAGTTTGAGGTTGCTGTGAGCTGTGATGCCATGGCACTCTACCCAGGGTGACGAAGTGTGATTCTGTCTCAAAACAAACAAACAAAAAAAAAATGTTTTGGATTGGTTTTTTTTTAAGAAAGGGGTTCTTATCATGGTGTTTAGGATGGCCTTAAACTCCTGGGTTCAAGCCATTTTTCCTGCCTCATTCTCTCCCGAATAGCTGGGACTCTAGGTGTCTGACACCATATCTGACTTAATTTTGTTTTAATAATAACCCTGTTTTAGCTAAAGTTATGTTAATAATGAGATTGACTAGTTACAAAATGAACTAGATATAGAAAAAATAGACTGGTAACTAGAATAAAAGATGACTAATTTTGTAATTTAACAGCTCAGAATCGGAAAGTGCTTTATTTAGGTTTAAGCAATCTGTTCTTTGTGTGGGTGTTAGAAAGTTTGGATGGAGTGAATTCAGGAAATAAGAATCATTTTAGGCCAGGAGTGGTGACCCACCCCTGTGATCCTGGCGATTTGGGAGGCACAGGTGGGAGGATTGGTTGAGGTCATTAGTTAAAGACCAGCCTGAGCAAGAGTGAGTCTCCATCTCTACAAAATAGAAAAGTTAGCCGGGTGTGGTGGGGTTCCAGCTTCGTGGGGGGCTGATGCTGGAGAATTGCTTAAGCCTAGGAGTTTGAGGTTGCAGTGAGCTATAATGCTGCCACTGCACTCTAGCCCAGGGTGACAGAGCACGACTGTGTCTTGAGGGTGGGGAAAGGTGGAGAGGAAGAATCTTTTAATTATGAAATTAGTGAGTTTGATAAATATTTCATCAGAGGTTCTTATAAGTAGCAATTTGCCTAATTTGAGTTTTTCTTCTTTACCTTTGTTTTTGTATCTTTTTTCTTTTGGTGTTTTGAACTTGCTAAAAGCAAAATGGTTATCAAAGGGAATTGCAGGAAGGTGTGTAGTGACAGCTTGAGTGATTCTTACAGCATTTGGTCTCTGCTGATTTTACTTTTTTGTAATTTTTTATTTTTTTAATTGCATTGATGTCTCACTAATTCTTTATGTCCATTCTTAGCCTTCGGATTCTGTGAGTATAAGGAGCCTGAATCTACCCTTCGTGCACTCAGATTATTGCATGATCTGCAGATTGGAGAGAAAAAGCTACTTGTTAAAGTTGATGCAAAGACAAAGGCACAGCTGGATGAATGGAAAGCAAAAAAGAAAGCTTCTAATGGGGTATGTTTTCTATAGTGTTATTTCTTTAGGCCAGCTATTTCTGTGTCAATGCTTTCATAAATGAATCTAATATGGGGCTTCACAAGATCATCACCATAGTATGTACTTGTGACTTAAAGCAGAAGGGTATTTTGTAGTTTGTAGTTATTGTAAGTCTTTTGTCTACCCACAGTGGGTGGATGACTGTTGGTTTGCTTGTTCCAGGTTGGGATGAAGGTAGTAAGGGAGGCTGGACAAGGTTAACTTGCCAGAGAAATCACTGGTACAGACTATTCCAAACAGAGCTTATTCATTAAGGCAGCTTTGTCAGTAAGTACAAAATATTTCAACCTACACAATTTTTATTAGTTGTCCTCTCTTTTAGAAGTACCCAGAGTGAACGAAAATAAGTCTTTATTACCTTTCCTCAGTTAGATGGCTTTATTCAGGGTACTTTAAGTGAAGCTAAAGTAAAGGAAATTTTTGTATGTTGTGTTTTAATGCATGCATTACCACCCACTTTCAGCAGCAAAACATAGCTAAAACTTGAGTGTTTATTTCCTCATTTCCTCTTCCTAGTTCCTTTTTGGAACCTTAATCTGAACAAATCCAAAAGAGATATATCATCATATTCTGCTCCCAAAAGAAAAAAATAAAACAAGTAGCCTTTTGTTCTCATCAAGCTTTCATTATCTTTCAAAATAGAAATAGTTTTCTTGCCCCTCTGCCCCTTTATAAAAATATTGTATGTTCTGACTTGGTGCCTGTGGCTCAAGCAGCTAAGTCGCCAGCCACATACACCTGAGTTGGCGGGTTTGAATCCAGCTGGGGCCTGCCAAACAACAATGATGGCTGCAACCAAAAAATAGCCGGGCGTTGTGGCAGGTGCCTGTAGTCCCAGCTACTTGGGAGGCAGAGGCAGGAGAATCGCTTGAGCCCAGGAATTGGAGATTGCTGTGAACTATGATGGCATGGCACTCTACCCAGGGTGACAGCTTGAGGCTCTGTCTTGGGGGGGGGGGGGGGTAATATATATAGTATGTTCTTTGTTTAAAACAAAAAATACCTCAAAAATTAAGCAACATTTAAATAAGAAATACCACCTATAATTCTGTTATCATAAGCAGCCATCGTAGCCATTTTGATTGTTCTTTCAGAAGTTTCCCCTGTATGTGGATAAATAGTTTTAGCTGGAGTATGTGAATTGGTTTTCTTTTCATAAAACAATTGAATTTTAAATATTATTTTATAGTTTCTTTTCCCCCATTTAATTCTCATTCCTTGGACTTCCACTAATACCGTCACTGATTCCCCTTTGATTAGTTTAATGCGGCTGTTATAGTGCTGCCTATGTCTCTAAAACATAAATGAAATTTTGTCGAGCTCAATGCTTTATATGTCATAATCCATCCTTTTTTTTTTTTTTTTAAAGACAGAATCTTACTCTATTACCCTGGGCAGAATGTAGTGGTATTATCCCTGCAACCTCCACCTCTTGGGCACAGTCCTTCTGCCTTAGCATGCTGAGTAGTTGGGACTACAGGCATATAGTGCTATAACCAGCTATTTTCTCCCTATTTTTTGGGTAGCAGTGGAATCTTGCTCATGTTTAGGCTGGTCTTAAACTCCTGACCTCAAATGATCATCCTGCCTCCCCTCCCAGAGAGCAAGGATTACATTTGTGAGCCACCATGCTGGGCTGCCAAATTTATCCTTAATGGTTCTGGATTTCTTACAGAAAAAAGCTCATATTTTTAGCACGGCATTCATGGGTTGCTCCAGTCTACCCTTCTGGCTTCCTCTTCCCCTCTCTTTCAACATTCCAGTCCATGTACTCCTACAAACTCCCTTTTTGTTTTGCTAGCATCTTATGTCCTTGTTGCCCATACAAGCTTCCTGTTTAAATTGTCAGGAAGAAATTAATTGTTATAATTAACACGTCCCTTAATTCATACAGCTTCCTTAACCCTACCTTCAGTTCCTCTCTTCCCATATAAATTTGCAGGTGTATACCAGTCTTTTTCGTAGCACATACTGTTTATTTCTACCTCTCACAGCTCCTTAAACCTGTCTCATTCCCATATCCTCCTCCACCCCCAATCTCTGATTACAAATAGAAAGGTCAGTAAGTTCATGGACTGTGTTGTCTATTTCATCTTGTACTTTCACAGCACCCTCTTTCTGATAGCAAGAATGGAATGAACATTTATTAACAGTTGCAATTATGTTACTCACCTTATTGTCCACACACAGCTTCATAAAAAAATAATAAAATTCAATTTCTCTGGAAGATTATATCTTAGATTAGTGTTGCCTGTCATATTACTAAAACCTAAAGAAAACAGAAATACCTGTGACAGTATTTTCAGTTATTTTTTACTGTGATAACTGAGCACTTATTAATAAAAGCAAGGGTGGACTACACGTCTTCACAGTTATATAGTTCGCTAGGTCTCACTGTTTTATTTGGTTTAATGATTAGTTAGTAATGTGGTTTAATTTGCAGTATCTGAAAATGAAATAAATCACTATTTATATATATAAATAAGTGTACAGTTGTATGTCTTTGGATTTTATCATCATCAGAGTAACCACACCATAAATCTGTGTGTATCTTTCTTTAAGACAAACCACTTCCAGTAGAAACACAGAGAACTATTATCAAATAAAATGAAATTAAAACAATGTACGTTCTAGGTGCAGTTTACATTGTGCCCAAGAGCTACTTGAAGTCACAGGATAAACATAGCTTATTTTCCTGGAATGCGAATTTTACTCAATAGTGTAGGTTTTAAAAGTTGGACAGTTTTGTCTGATAGAAATTTTTTTTCAATTAACTTTAGCAAATATTACTATATAGTAGATTACAGATTTGCCAAGAAATTTTGGGATAACATATGAGAAGGTGCTTGTTTATTTTCCTTAATTGTTGATTAATAAGGGAAATTTAGAACACTATAATTTACTTAGGTAGATGATAGGAGAATGAAACATTTCAAACAGTATGTTACTTTATTCAGACATTTTCCTCTGATTCCCAGGCAAAAGAAAAAACACAATTAGTTGCATAGTTCCCACTGAGAAAGAAATGGGAGTTTTGGAGAGTAAGGTAGTTTTCATGATCCGTGTGCTTTGTCATACAACTTGATGAAAGTTTTATTTAAAAATGTGTAGAAGCAACTGTTTTTTTCTATTTCTTTTTCTTTTCTTTTCTTTTTTTTTTTGAGACAAAGTCTCACTATGTTGCCCTCAGTAGGTATTGTGACGTCACAGCTCACAGCAACCTCAAACTCTTGGGCTTAAGCGATTCTCTTGCCTCAGCCTCCCAAGTAGCTAGGATTACAGGCACCAGCTACAACTCCCGGCTATTTTTTTGTTTCAGGTGTCATTGTTGTTTAGCAGTCCCGGGCTGAGTTTGAACCCGTCAGCCTGGGTGTATGTGCTACGGGCGCTGTGCTTTTTCTTTCTATTTCTTACCTTTACTAGAAGTATGTCATTTTAGGTAGCCATGCCAATCTAGTCCATGTCCTATGGCTTTAAGGCTATCTAGCCATTAACATAGGGGAAGTTATATCTGGTTGATTGCCACAAGCTGTGGTTGTTAACTATACATTCAAGAATGAACTCTCACAAGTCTTAGAAGTACAGATCCTTTCTAGAAAGAGCCATGTGCATTATATTCTAATAGAAAATGGATGCTCCAAGTTAACATCTTTGCCTGGGAATTAATCTGGTTGAGTCTACGTTTTCTCAAAAGAAAGAACCTACATTTGCTTAAGTTCCCAAAGAGGTTCTTGTTTTAGACTCTAGAAATAAATGTGCTAAAGAATTAGCCCAGAAGAGCCGTTTAACTTTACAGCTACTAGCTTTACCATTAAACTTTAAATTCTTCTGAAAATGGCTTAGGTGCCTATAGGTCAACAGTTAGGGAGCTGGCTACATACACTGGGACTGGCAGGTTTGAACCTGGCCTGGGCCTGCCAAACAACGACAACTATAGCAACAAAAAAAATAGCTGGGCGTTGTGGCGGGTGCCTCTAGTCCCAGCTACTTGGGAGGCTGAGGCAAGAGAGATGCCCAAGAGTTTGAGGTTGCTGTGAACTGTGATGCCACAGGACTTGAGAACCACATAGTGAGACTCTGTCTGGAAAAAAAAAAAAAAATCTTCTGAAAAGAACCAAATAAACAGGCCATTATCTCAGATAATCAGTTGATTTCTGTCAGCTAAACCCTTTACCTTTTGTTCCTCAGTATTACTGAATATGCTTTCTGGTTTCTGAAGTATAAGAAGCAACTGGAAATATGGATGTCTTTTATGATTGAGGATCCAGAGAGGTAGAGCTTTAGATGAAACTTGGCAAGGCTGTGGAATGGTCTCTTTAACTAGAAATAGCTTTCTTTGTTTTTCTTACATTATCAATCAGTTAGGAGATTGGGTCTAATGAGCTTTCTTTCTGAAAATGTAGATTGAAATTTTTCATTTGAAAGGTGATGTGAATTATTAATTGATTCTAAATGCTTTATTTTTAGTTGAGGCAAAATAGCCACACTGATTTAAATTGTAGTTTACAATGGGGGGTAATAAATGTAGAGGCTATGGTTATTTTTTATGAGCAGTCCTTTGGAATTATATCCCCACTAAGATCCCTACACTCAGAAAAAAGTATGGAGATAAGAATGGCTCAAGGAAAGGAATTCAGAATGTAGAGGGAGGATATGCCAAAGACAGACTGAGTGGTAAAACATATTTTTATAATTTTGAATTAAGGTTTCAACAGCTGAGAATTTGGATGGAAATAGTCATTTGTGCCTCTGCATGTTTCAAGTTATGTAGGGTTAACTCTTCATTTAAAAAGCTTCAGGGAAGCAGGGTAATCACTGAAGGGATTTTAATAAGGGCTGTATAAGTTAAAGCCCTTATTGCGATATGTTATTAATTTTAAATAAGAAAGGAATACATCACTACAATTATAGTTTATTGTTGGCAAATAATTTTGATAGTTCAATTACATCTTCTTGTCTTTATCCAAGATGCCAAGTAAAGTTGGTTACAAGAAGATTGGATGGAATGACAGGCTTGATAAAGAAACTTATTATTTAGAGTGGTTATAATACCATACAATGCCTTATATTGCCATAACCCATCTCTCTCTCTCTCTTTTTTTTTTTTTTTGCAGTTTTTGGCCGGGGCTGGGTTTGAACCCGCCACCTCTGGCATATGGGGCTGGCACCCTACCCCTTTGAGACACAGGCACCACCCATCTCTCTTTTTTTTTTAAGAGACAGAGTCTCACTTGGCGTCACAGCTCACAGCAACCTCCAACTCTTGGGCTTAGCCAGTTCTCTTGCCTTAGCCTCCCAAGTAGCTGGGACTACAGGCGCCCGCCACAATGCCCGGCTATTTTTTGTTGCAGTTTGACCAGGGCTGGGTTCGAGCCCACCACCCTCGGTATATGGGGCTGGGGCTGCTTACCTACTGAGCCACTGGTGCTGTCCGCTATACCCCATCTGTTAATGGTATTGCTTGTGGCCAGGTTTGACTCTTGTTTTCAATTTTGAATTTTCATATCCTCTAGTGCAGTCTTTCACACATTATACTCCTAATAAGTTTTTGAGAGCATTAAGTTCAGAAAGAAATGCTTGTTGACTGTGTATCCACTGGAGATAGCTTTCAGAATACTGATGATCATGTTACGAAATCACTTCTAGATTATATTGTTAAGTAGCCATAAGGCATGAAACTGACCTTAAATAGAGTGGTATGCATTATGGCCAAGAGCCAGACATTTATTCACAAAGCATGGTTCTTTATATGTCTTTTGAAAATGTGCACCATGTATGTTTATCAAATAAATTGATAAGTATTTTGGGATATGCATAATAGGAATAGCATTACGTTAGAAGTCAAGAATTTTTTTTCTCCACAGAGACAGAGTTAACAGTCTACATTCTTAAAGGACTCTCAGCTACTTGGGAGGTAGAGGTAGGAAGTTTAAGTCTAGGCTGGGCAACTTAGCAAGATTTGTCTCTTATAAAAAAGGATTATTAGGCTTGGCACCTGTGGCTCAAGCGGCTAAGGCACCAGCCACATACACCTGAGCTGGCAGGTTCGAATCCAGCTGGTGCCTGTCAAACAATGACGGCTGCAACCAAAAAATAGCCAGGCTTTGTGGCAGGCGCCTGCAGTCCCAGGTATTTGGGAGGTAGAGGCAGGAGAATCGCTTGAGCCCAGGAGTTGGAGGTTGCCGTGAGCTATGATGCCACAGCACTCTACCCAGGGTGACAGCTTGAGGCTCTATCTCATAAAAAAAAAAAGGATTATTAGCCATGTGTGGTGGCTCATGCCTATAATCCTTAATACTCTGGGAGGCTGAGGTGGGTGGATTGTCTAAGCTTGGGAGTTCCAGACCAGACTGAGCAAGAGAAAGACCCTGTCTCTAAAAAAATAGCCAGATGCTATGGCAAGCACCTACAGTCCCAGCTACTAGGGAAGCTGAGGCAAGAGAATTGCTTTGAGCCCAAGAGTTTGAGGTTTCTGTGATCTATGATGATGCCACAGCACTCTACCCAGGGTAACAAAGTGAGACTGTGTCCAAAAAAAAAAAGGATTATTAACAAAGTCCCCAAAATGATCAGTTACTTATTTGTGAGCAGTGTTTTTACCTTAGATGTGTAGCTCATAAAGTGGTAGACCTGTATAGTATTAGTGTTGATTCCTTAATATGTAAGTATATGGTTTTAGGAGTGGTATTCTTGCCTTATGAGAACTTACAGAAACCAGTGGGGCAAAAAAGAAGCCATCATTTCAGCCTGCAGCCTCTCTGATGCTTATAGTTTTGGTGTATATAGCTATCTAGTGTTTTTCTTATTTTTGTTTTCTTAACCTACATATATACTTTTGCTTATTCTACATGGTGGCTGTTAACACTGTACTTAAAATTATATTTTGCTTTTATTACATAACTAAATTTTCAACTGTTGAATGTCTTGGCAGGAATGAGTTATTTAGTAAGTAATATACTTAGCAATTATCATTAGTTTGCTACTATTGAACAAGACAATCTGAAAAATAGTAAAAGCTATGCAAATACGTTTAGTGGGCTAGTCCTGTTATTTAATGTTTTTATATGTGATTAAGGGGACCAAGATCTTAGGAAGAAAGAAAAAGAAAATGAAAAAAGTGCTTAAGGAAAAACCAAAATAAAACAGGTGACACTTACTTTTTGAAGTTAAAAACAAAACTAGCTCTGCATTTAATAGGGCTATGGAGATGTTTTGGAGCAAATGTTTGTTTTCTTAACTCTTGTAGAAAGATTTTCATTTTGTTGTTTGATTTTTCTTCTCCCTAAATTTGCCATGTTAAGAATGCGAGACCAGAAACTACTACTACTAATGATGATGAAGAAGCTTTAGATGAAGAAACAAAGAGAAGAGATCAGATGATTAAAGGGGCCATTGAAGTTTTAATACGCGAGTACTCCAGCGAGCTAAATGCCCCGTCACAGGAATCTGACTCTCACCCCAGGAAGAAGAAGAAGGAAAAGAAGGAGGACGTATGTGTTCTGACAACACAGTCATTTCTACAATTTATTTTTAATGACATCACTCATGTCCTTTGCTTATGTTTTAACTTTTTGAAGGGAAAATAGAACTAGGACTTCTAACAATGGGATTTGAAAGAGAAAGTTTGGTTCTCTTACACTCACTTATTTTGGATAGACACACTTAGAGAGGACAGTTATAAGAACTGTAATTTAAAAAATACTGCAAATGTTTCATATACTTCAAAAAAGTGCTATAAAATATATATTTACAGAGAAATATATATTAAATATTCAGTTAGCTCACATGTGGGTTCCACATCTATAGATTCAACCAACCTTGACTTGAAAATATTCAGGGGAAAAACTGAAAAATAACAGTATAACAGGCCGGGTGTGGTGGCTCATGCCTGTAATCCTAGCACTCTGGGAGGCCGAGGCATTAGATTGCCCTGAGCTCACAGGTTCGAGACCAGCCTGAGCAAGAGCAAGACCCCGTCTTTAAAAATAGCCAGGCATTGTGGTGGGCACCTATAATCCCAGCTACTTGGGAGGCTGAAGCAGGAGAATCACTTAAGCCCAAGATTTAGATGTTGCTGTGAGCTATGACACTACAGCACTCTACTGAGGGTGACAAAATGAGACTCTGTCTCAAAGCAGTATAACAATTAAAACCCAAAAATCAACATGTTACAGCCATTTACATTACATTTAATTTGTGTTAGATATTAAAAAGTAACCAGCGATAATTTAAAATATGTGGGTGGATGTATATAGATTCTATGCTATTTTAAAGAACGGGAATATTCATGAATTTTGATATCTGAAGGGGGAGGGGTATTCTGGAAGCAGTCTCCCATGGATGTGAAGGGACAACTGTGTGTGTGCGCGCGCGCGCGCGGGGTGAGGGAGTACTATGAAAGTTTTGAGACAAACTTTGTTACGATCCATTATTACACTTCCAAGAAACAGTTGACAGTACCCTTCCTGATTTACTCATGGAAGTTTCAGATTGCTTGGGCTGTCAATGGCGCTGGGAGGGCTTTATTTGTTTCTGTCCATGCAAAATTTACGTTTCTTGATTTTTGTGTATGTCAAAACTTTTGTAATGACCCACATATACAGAAGGTACCAAAAAAAGATACTCATTTTAAGAACAGAAAAAACTATTAAACTTGTAATAGTCAAGTCACGTTTATCTTCTGCAATTATAAGGAATACAATATACAAGACAATAATTGTTATCTCGAGTTGTTATAATTTGCCTTTCTTAGAACGCATATACCTTTTTTTCATCCTCATATATACATATACGCTATTTTGTATAGAATTGTAATTTGACTGTGTTTTACCAACTAGTTTTCCAATTTTCTGGCCAAAATGTTCCTGTTTTGTATTCATATTTTGGGATGCACTAACATGGAGGTTTATGTAGGGGAACCTTTATAACTTATCACCTGGGACTATAACAGACATAATCAACATAAGGAACCAGGCCTTCATACATGTGGTGCGTGTGTATCTGGTCTATGAAAATTAGATCAACTTAAGGAGGTGGCTAACTATGGAAGGTCTGCTGTACTTGTAGACTAAATTATGTTTATAAAACCCCAAACAACTACAAAAACCTCTTAAGTAGTGGTGAAGTAGAAAGTGATAAAGGGGGTAAAGTACGAGGTTTTTTTTTTTTTTTTTTTTTAATAATCATGGCATATTTGGCCTTATTTTACTTTATCCCTGAATTATGGTGTTCTGTCTCTACTTTTAAGCCAGAAACCAGGTCTCATCCACTGAAGGTTCTTACTATTCTTTAATGTTTAGCTCCCTTTCCTTTTGAATCCATGTTTTATTTCTTCCACACACAGTAATAGTATCAAACATTAAACTGGAGGACTCTTAAGGAGGAACGCGAGATGAAACAGTCTTCCTTAGTAAAGCGAATCTCTTCTTCAGCCTAAGCCAGTTGAATAATAGGGAGTCCAGATTGAAAGAAAATGTTTGGTTTTCTTACACCCATTACCTTTGGATAAACTTAGAGAAATTATAGGGAGTGCTCTTTAAAAATATTGGAAGTATTGAATGGATTGTAAAAGTCATGCAAAAGTACTAAAATAATGTATATTGTTATTTATCAAGGAGTAGTGTCAGTTCATATTTTTATTTCAGGGTCTGTTTGGGCCCTTTTCAGTTTTCTTTGTAGCTAAGTACATTTTTAAAACTTAGCTTATTCTTCCTTATTTGGTAATAAAAACTTGAGTGAGGTGCAGTGTTATAGAAATGGGAATTGATAAGAGTCAGTAAGGTATAAGGTAATTGAGGCTTATAGAGTTATTTTCTTCTTGTTCCTCTATTAAAGGGAAAGGCAAAGAATAATTAGACATATTTATTTGGTTTGGGTTGAGAGTAGAGGATAAAAAATCTTGCCCTATGGCGAAAATGGTAGTTAAATTTTGTTGGTGTGATTGTTTCCTATATCTTGGAAGAGAGGAGGGAGGAAGCCTTTCTACTTGGAGGCCCAATTTGTTTCATTGTTTGTGGGGCTGTTGGAGGGATAGGAAGTGGTGGGTAATCAAAAGGATATAAAGAGTGAAAAGTGAAATCACATTTGGTATCAAATAATTCAAAGTCAAGAAAATATACCAGGGCAGTGCCTGTGGCTCAAGGAGTAGGGCACCGGCCCCATATACCGGAGGTGGTGGGTTCAAACCCAGCCCCGGCCAAAAAACTGCAAAAAAGGAAAAAAAGAAAATATAGCAGAAGCATTATCTTGTTCACAGTATAAATATATAGGGCATTGCTTTGTAGGGTAGTGTGACCTCTGGGGTTTTTTGGTGGTATTTTGTTTTTTAAATCTTTGTGGTTTTTCCGCAGATTTTCCGCAGATTTCCAGTGGCTCCACTGATCCCTTATCCACTCATCACTAAGGTTTGTTTAAATTGTACACTTTGATAATACCTTTGTTTACTGCTAATTGCTAGATTTGTGTTTCCTACCTATCTGATTTTTTTACTATTTAGGTTCAGATTGTTAGATTTATTACTGTAGATTTGTTTTATTTATTTATTTGTTCATAGAGTTGATAAGACCTATACAAAATATCTAACATTTTACTTTTTATATTGAGATTGATCTTTATTCATTCTTTTCTATTCCCCTTATCACATTTTACTTTTTATGTTGAGATTGATCTTTATTCATTCTTTTCTATCCCCCTTATCTTTTAGGAGGATATAAATGCTATAGAAATGGAAGAAGACAAAAGAGACCTGATATCCCGAGAGATCAGCAAATTCAGAGACACACACAAGGTAGTACTCTTTGTTTTTTTCACTTGATACCAATCTAGACTTTTTACAGAATCCAAAGCAAACAGACAAAAAATTCAACCTTACATTAGAATATATTTTTAAATGCTTTTTATAGGTTTAATTGATATTTAGATAGAAACAAAGAAACAGAAAACCCAATATCATATTAAAGTGGTCCTTGACTTATTGCGTATTTTTTTTGGTTACTGACCACTCTGCAGTCATCTCACTTTAATATGAATAAAAGCTAATTTTATCTTTAGATTTCAACATAAACATCAAGTTCAGAGTTAAACTCGATTCAAGGGGGCAGCAGGATAACATACACTATAGTATATTTCTGGGGCAGTTATTTAACTTAATCTTAGGAAAACCTTTTCTTTAGAGCTGAGATTAAAATTTTAAGATTTCTATTTGTATAGATTTAAGTTGAGTGGGGGAGATTTTAAAAAGTAGGTCAGTGGTTACCAGACTTAACCAAATTTTAGATGCATGGAAGAACTGTAAATTCCCATAAAGCTAATCTATTCATTGACCCCCACCATTATGATAGAGATCATATGGTGACTAATGCAAGATGAAACTCTCAGCTTGGAAAGTAACAAGGAATAGGATGTAAGTATGAGCTTCTGTTTTTTATTATATTTATGGATGCCCCCTCAGAAAAATATGCAAAGGGGTAACTGGCTTGGAAATGGGTATTTGTGTATAGTAAATCCCACTCACGAGTTTTGCCTATTTAAAGCTTCTCTCAATGACAGTGCATCTGTGAATGTTTGCTGATATTGAAGGTGATGCTTACGGATGGTAAAATGCAAACATTGCATGACATGTATTTTGATGTTAGGGTAATAAAGTGTTGCTGGTTCTTACTCATAGCCTGAGAGATCTTTTAACTCAGTAAATGTTAAGTGTTTTTTTATTCAATCTTTTTTTTCCTTTTTTATTCAATCTTTTTTTTCTTATTGCTTTCAAAATCCCAAGTTGACAATTAATTCCAATGAATAACTGCTGCTGAACTGCTGAACACTTGCTATCGAGATGCCCAGCTGTAGCTCACACATGCAGTGCTTTTTCAGGAATTAAATATGTCTAAAAGCACAGAACATGTAATTTTTCCAAAAGTAATTTTAAGAGTGGACATGGTGGTCTTTGCAAAGTCTTTTTAAAGGAATACTTTTGGTTAGGTATAATAGTCAAACTCAGGGGTGAGTAAGCTTAAAAGTGGTATATAGTTGTGTGTGTGGTTTACCCCCTTTTTATTTTTATTTATTTGTTAAACTCTGTTATGTTATTGGTAAATTGTGAGGAAATCATGCTTTAAACACTAATTTTAAATATATTTGCTTCAGAGTTTGAGAATCTTTCAGGCATTTTACTGCCTTAGAATTATTTCACTGGGGGGAATGTTTTGAATTTCCAAAATGTGTTCTAAAAATAAAATCAAAAAGGAAACCAAAAATAGTTCTTTTTATTGGGTGGTAATGGTTAAAGGGGATGTTTGAAACTCCAGTAACAGAAAATGAGCTCAGTGAACCTTTGCATGTTTTGGTATGAGTTTATTAAATAACCACAGACTGTCAGGGTATCAGCGTGGCAGGGGGCGTCCATTTACAGCACGGATGAGTCTGAAGAGAGAATAAGGTAAGATTTATGATTTTTTATCTGTCCTTCATTACTTTCTTACATCTTTTTAGGCTTACTTCATTTTTTCTACAGTCTTTCTTTAAAAATACACATTTATTTATATATGCTATATATATATATATGTTTCTACACACACACATATATATATAATCTCATATATAATCTTTTAGAATAACATTTAGTATGGATTAGATTCACTTATTTTTTCATTTACTTAGAACCAAACTTTTGAAATGAGGTCTAAAACAAATTATTATTTACATAGTGAATAAATAGCACAGTGAATAAGCAAGAGTAAAAAAATGAGGAATTCTACAAATTAATATTGGAAGAGCTAAAATAATCTGTAAGTATCTATTATGTCAGAAATAAACAAATTTCTTTATAAGTGATACTGAGGTAAGTTTTATATAGTCTAGCCTCATATTACAGTATAAAATTTTATTAGAACTGTTTGAGATGAGATTTTTGTCCCTTTAAAACCTTTCAGTTTCTGTTCTCTTTCTACCGTTTTTTATTTCTTTTGTAGTTTCAATGTATTCAGTGTTGGCTTTGCCTGCTTTCTACTTCAATACAGACAGGCATGGCAGCTGAATATATTGATCTCTCATACATTAGCTTTTCTTTCATAATCCTCTATCAGTTCTCTGATCCTTGAGCAAGAGAAAAGGAGTATCTAACAGGTAAGATTGCTTTTTAAAGTTGTTTTAAATGCTTTACATGACTGAGAAAAGAAAAATGCACATTTTATTGTTGCAGTTTAAATTTCATTCCTGTGAAACAAAACGTGGAATCAAAGATACAAATGTGTTTTGTTTTGTTCTGTTTTGTTTTACTTGTGGATTTTATTTTTCCTGAGTTTGTGTAGAAACCATGCGGTACACTGGTAATCTGTCAGGGTACAAACTCGGTCTGACATTGTTATTTGGTTTATTTGTGAACCATGTACTTGCTCTTCCTCCCAGAAACATAGCTTGTAGGCAAGGTTAATCCAGTGTTGGCGATCCATGTCCTAGCACAACATCTGTAAGTTAATACATAATCGTTCCTTCCAGGGATGGATTTATCATTGTAAATATATTTTTACTGTTTTACAGGCATAATGGGCATAAATACATTGCTTTTAAATATTTTTAATGAAACTAATTGCAGTTATGTACATTTTGCTTGGAGTGAGTGATTTTCGAACTCTTTGTGTTTGGTGGGCTGTCCATCTTGTCATGGTGGGAGTGAATGGTTCTGTAGATCAAAAGGCAGATCTTGACAGAATTCAGTTTATGTTTCTTTTGGAGGGTGGGCAGAGATCATTTAGTTGCCTTATAGTGACCTGACTGTCCTCCCCCACCTGCCCTTAAAAAAATCTTTAACTAGTAACCTTTAGGTAATGGGAAATCTGAGGTTATAATTAGTTATCAGTAGTCTCACTGATTTGCAGAAATTCAAACTGGGCAGAATTAAGTTTTAGCCATGTAATTGTACTTATAGAAAGAACCACCACGTTCCTCATGATCATTTTAGTTATTACGTAGTCATTGAGTGGTCAGCCACACTTGACACAGTCTCCCAGCATCCAAGATCGGAGATTCCCTGGTCCGTGTAGAGTAGGGTATATGGTTTTGTACGAAATCTATCTAGCATTGTGTTTGGTTCAGTTTAATTTATCAAGTAAAAACCATAAGTAATTAATATTAAAATACCAGTGGTTTGGTGTTTTTGTTCCCAGTGTTGGGCATTGCGCCGGGAAAAATCTCAATACTGGAACTACAGAGTTAACTCTAAAAGTACTTTTATTGGTTTCTAGAAACTGGAAGAAGAGAAAGGCAAAAAGGAAAAAGAAAGACAGGAAATTGAGAAAGAACGGAGAGAAAGAGAGAGGGAGCGTGAAAGGGAACGAGAAAGGCGAGAACGGGAACGAGAAAGGGAAAGAGAACGTGAACGAGAAAAGGAGAAGGAACGGGAGCGGGAACGAGAACGGGATAGGGACCGTGACCGGACAAAAGAAAGAGATCGAGATCGGGATCGAGAGAGAGATCGTGACCGGGATCGAGAAAGGAGCTCAGATCGTAATAAGGATCGGAGTCGATCAAGGTATGACGGCTTGAAGTTGCTGTTCCCTAATAACTTTAATGGGACCACAGGGTAGCCCTCTGTCAAACCATTTGCATTTATGCAATGAGAATTTCTTTAGAGATAAAACAACATTACACACACAATAACATTGGTGAAAGTAAAAATTTTCAACTGGCTTTTGTGTGAAGTCAGTGTTTTTTGTTTTGGGAGTTGTTTTTCTTTCTTTTTTTTTTTTTTTTAAGACATTAACAAAATTTTGCCCTGGCTAGATTTCAGTAGCAAAAAACCAAACAGCAACCACAAAAAATTGGGCTTAAGTGATTCTCTTGCCTCAGCCTCCCAAGTAGCTGGGACTACAGGTGCCCACTACAGCACCCAGCTATTTTGTTGTTGCAGTTGTTATTGTTTAGCTTGCCCTCAGCCAGTTCAAACTCACCAGCCTGGGTGTATGTGGCCAGCACCCAACCCACTGAGCTATGGACACTGCCTGTTTTTTGTTTGTTTGTTTGTTTTTTCTTGAGACAGTCTTACTTTTGCCAGGCTATTTTTAGAGATGGGTCTTGCTCTTGCTTAGGCTGATCTCAAACCGGTGAGCTCAGGCAATCCACCCTGCCTTGGCCTCTCAGAGGGCTGGGATTACAGATGTGAGCCACAGCCTCCTGCCTTTGTGTGAAGTCAGTTTTTGCAGAAACCTAGGACACACCAGCTAACTGTCAACTCTGTTCTAGGTAATTATGATTCCCTGCTGTCTTTCTGGGCTTGTGGGCAGTTTTTCTATTTGCCCTTTCATTGAAGCCTTGTATACAGCGCCAGCACCACTCCTGAAAAGCTCCTGTATTTATTTGGTCCTATAGCCTATTGGACTGCCACAAAGAGGTGGCCAAAATGTAGAGAATATTTTGTAAAATTTTATAATGAATATTTTGTTAATATATATTTGGCTACAATTTCCATTTCCTCTATGTATGGCAACTTTATGGGGTTGAGACATCCTGTTGTGTATACTAGAAAAAAAAGAAAAATTGGGTGGGTGTAATGACTCAGGCCTATAATGTCAACATTTTGGGGGGCTGAGGCAAAGGGATTTCTTAAACCTACGAGTTCAAGACTAGCCTGGACAACAGCAAGACCCCATCTGTACAAAATATTTAAAAGTTAGCTGGGTGTGGTGGTACATGACTGGCCCAGCTACTTAAGAGGCTGAGATAGGAAGATAGCTTGAGCCCAGGAGTTGGCGGCTCTATTGAACTATAACAATAGCACTGAACTCTAGCCTGGGCAACAGAGTGTGACACTGTCTCCAAAGAAAAAAGGAAAAAAGAAAATTGTTAACTCCCCAAAGAAATACTAATGAAGGACTAATGAACATTTTAAATGTTGGAGATCAAAGAATATACTGTTGGTAAACATAGAGAAAAAGAGAATTTTGATATGTTGCACAGGTAAATTAGAATTGTATGAGCATTGAAAGTTCTCAAATAGTTAATTCTCAGTGATGAAGTCAAATTGCAGAACATATATAGAATGATGACAGGGACCTAATTAATTATGCACATAAAACATAGTTTATGGATGGATGTGCCATAAAAGGTTTTTTTTGTTTTTTTTTTTTTTTTTCTTTTTAGAGACAGGGTCAAAAGATTGATATTTTTTTGTGTTTGTTTGTTTAATAGAGATAGGGTCTTGCAGTGTTGCCTGGGCTAGTCTCAAACTCCTGGTCTTAGCCTTCCTGCCTCTGCCTCCCACACTGTTAGGATTATAGGTGTATGCCACTGCATCTGGCCAACAAAATAGTTGATTCTATACACAAACACAAACACACAGAAAATGTTGATTTTAAAGATATAAACCCTTAATAATTACTATTTAGGAGAAGGGTAGAAGGGAAGGATTTAATGCCCACTAAAGATTGAGAGCACTGGACTTCCAGTTTTAGCAACATGATGAATTGACCAAATGTGGAAAACTGCAACACAGTAATATACTTTAAAACTAGTTTGAAAAAAAGTGAGCTTTTCTCCCTTCTTGCTTCCACTCTTTTTTCTACTTCCTTATCATTTTTGTTCTGCTGTATTCCTCAAGACTGATAAGATTTTCCAAAATAATTCAAAATAATTAACAACATTTTTAGATAAATAAGCCTCCTAGGTTGTGCCTGTGGCTCAGTGGGTAGGATGCTGGCCACATACACCAAGGCTGGAGGGTTCGAACCCAGCCGGGGCCAGTTGAACAACGATGACAACTGCAGCAAAAGGAAAAAAAAAAAGCTGGGCGTTGTGGCAGGCGCCTGTAGTCCCAGCTACTTGGGAAGCTGAGGCAACAGAATCACTTAAGTCCAACAGTTTGAGGTTGTTGTGAGCTGTGATACCATGGCATTCTACCAAGGGCGACGTAGTGAGACTCTCTCTCATTTAGGGGGAAAAAAAAAACCTCCTAAAAAGTAAAATTACCAGAAGCTAGACATAGTTGATAAATAGAAAGCTAGAAGGTAAGTTGTGGCAGTCCAGTAGGCTATAGGACCAAATACGTATAACATGAGCTAAAAAGAATGGTACTGGAGCTGATTTCTCAGTATGCAGGACTTCAGTGAAAGAGCATCAAGAAAAATGCCCACAATCCAGAGGGAATTGTATCTGTCTAGAACACAGTGGATAGTTAGCAGATATGTTCTGGGTTTCTGTAAAAACTGGCTTTTAAGATAGAAGCTGAGTGTAGAGTTGAAAATTTTTGCTTTGACCAGTATTGCCCAGGTGTAAAAATTTTCAACCACTATTTAGTATTTCATTAATAATTCATATAATTAATATTCAGTTTTTCAATACTTTGTAATTTATGTTCAGTTCTTTGGTTTTGCTTTCTGACATAAACAGTTGGCATTAATATTGATTTTGGCAAACAATTCACAAATTGGGGCTGGGATTACATCTTTCTGATATGCTTGCATTTCAGCAGAAACTGATTGCTAAATTCTGGCTTGTGACTTTGCATATTATTTCAAAATGTATGTTGTGATCCTTTCCTTTGGTCTTCATAGGAAACACAGCAGATTTATTTAAGAATGTTTTTTGTTTACATAGAGAAAAGAGCAGAGATCGAGAACGGGAACGCGAGCGGGAAAGAGAAAGAGAACGAGAACGAGAGCGAGAAAGAGAACGGGAGCGAGAGAGAGAGCGAGAGAGAGAACGGGAGCGAGAAAGGGAAAAAGATAAGAAACGGGACCGAGAAGAGGATGAAGAAGATGCATATGAACGAAGAAAACTTGAAAGAAAACTCCGGGAGAAAGAAGCTGCTTATCAAGAGGTATATTGAGATGTTTTTATTCTTAAAGCTTGGTATACTTAGTATATGAGTCAAAATTTTTGTAGGATCTTTTATGTAAATTTCTAAAGCTTTGAAAATTTCTTTTATAGCGCCTTAAGAATTGGGAAATTAGAGAAAGAAAGAAAACTCGGGAATATGAGAAGGAAGCTGAAAGAGAAGAAGAAAGAAGAAGAGAAATGGTAAAATTCTAGATTAAAAATAAGTGATTTTTTTTTTTTTTTCAGTTAAAAATTAGGTAAGATCTTTACTGTTAACTACAAGTAACCATAACTGAAATGTACGAGCTTATTCTCAGTTTGAAGATAATTTTTGTGGATTTCAAGTAATCTCAGAAAATGTCAGTATGCCCAAATCTTTGTCAAATTTGCATTGCCAATAAATAAAACATTTTTTTGCATTCTTTAAAAATAAGTTCATCATAAAACAATATATAGTTAGAATTTATAGAACTTTTTTTTTTTTTTTTTTTTTTTTTAATAGAGACAGAGTCTCACTGTATTGCCTTTGGTAGAGTGCTGTGGTGTCACAGCTCACAGCAACCTCCAACTCCTGGGCTTAAGTGATTCTCTTGCCTCACCCTCCTGAGTAGGTGGGACTACAGGTGCCCGCCACAACTCCCGTCTATTTTTTGTTGCAGGGTGGCCGGGGACGGGTTCAAACCCTCCACCCTCGGTGCATGGGGCCGTTGCCCTACCCACTGAACCACAGGTGCCACCAGAATTTATAGAATATTTTTATTAAGAATCTCTTAATTGTGGAAAGCAGAGGTGGGAAGATCATTTGAGGCCAGAAGTTTGAGACCTACCTGATTAAGAGAGAGACTTTGTCTCTACAAAAAAACAAAAATGAGCTAGACATGGTGGCAGGTGCCGGTGGTCTCAGCTACTAAGGAGGCTGAGGCTAGAGGATTACTTGAGGCTCTGAGTTTGAGGTTGCTGTCAGCTGGGCTGATGCCCCAGCACTGTAGCTAGGGCAATAAAGTGAGACTCTTGTCTCAGAAAAAGGGGGGTGGGGGAGAATAATATAATAACATAATTATTTGAAGAAATGTCATCAACAATGTTGTGAGTGAGCTTCTTAAAGTAATGCTGCTTTCTGAAAGCAATTCTGAAACCAATCTTGAGAAAATTTTCATATTTTTTGTTTGGAAGCTTCAAAAAGAATCCAGTAATAGGCTCAGCACCTGTGGCTCAAGCAGCTAAGGCGCTAGCCACATACACCTGAGCTGGCAGGTTTGAATCCAGCCCAGGCTGCCAAACAACAATGATGGCCGCAACCCAAAAATAGCTGGGTGTTGTGGGTGGGCGCCTGTAGTCCCAGTTTCTTGGGAGGTAGAGGCAGGAGAATTGCTTGGGCACCCAGGAGTTGGAGGTTGCTGTGAGCTGTGATGTCACGGCACTCTACCCAGGGCGACAGCTTGAGGCTCTGTTTCAAAAAACAAACAAAAAATAAATCCAGTAACATAGGCTGGGTGCAGTGGCTCAACGCCTGTAATCCTAGCACTCTGGGAGGCTGAGGCAGGTAAATTGCCTGAGCTCAGGAGTTTGAGATCAGCCTGAGCAAGAGCCAGACCCCGTCTCTAAAAATAGCGGGACGTTGTGGTGGGCACTTCTAGTTCCAGCTGCTTGGGAGACTGAGGCAAGAGAATCACTTGAGCTCAAAAGTTTGAGGTTCCTGTGATGCCGCAGCACTCTACCAAGGGCAACAAAGTAAGACTCTGTCTCCAAAAAAAAAAAAAAAAAAACACTTATATTCAAGTAACAAATATAGGAAGTAAAAAGTGAAAGTTTCTTTTTTTCTCTAACCAGAGTAGTTAAATTCTGTTTTTATTTTATGAGTCTTTCTTGGGGCTCATACTTTATAACTAATGACATTTGTAAATACTGTCATTAATAGGCTGCCTAACAGTCTTTTACTCATTTGATAAATTTTGAGTGTGTATTTTATCCTATCGTTATGCTAAGTACTGAACATACAACAATGATTAAATGATCCCATTTGAAATGTAACCAATGTAGTCATTAAAGATAGTTACTGTAGGGGGTATGTGCATACTTAAAGTGTGTTAAAGGTGTGTTCACAGTATTTTTGTGAGTATAGAATAAGAATACTAATTCTGCTTGGCTTAAGAGCTTGGTTATTGATAGGTGGTTAGGTTGAGAGAATCTTTTGTAGAGAGGTAGCATTTGAACTAGCTGAAATATATAAATATTTTACTATGTTTAGAAATCTATCTTTATCTGCTTTGAAAAAGTTGTTATTTGTTAATATAATTGTGGTTAGATAGAATAATACAGATACAGATAAAAATACATGTAGTTGTATGTAATTATTATTAAATATAATTGTTGCTGATTTTGAAATTCCAAAACTAGGAATTAGAGATTTATGTAACTTCATGTTTTGTTTACTATCAGTTTAAAAATTATGTAGGAGGGTGGTGGTACCTGTGGTTCAGTGGTTAGGGTGCCAGCCCCATATACCAAGGGTGGCAGGTTCAAACCCAGCCCAGCCAAACTGCAAGAAAAAATAGCTGGGTGTTGTGGCAGGCACCTGTGGTCCCAGCTACTTGGGAGGCTGAGGCAAGAGAATTGTCTAAGCCCAGGAGCTCGAGGTTGCTGTAAGCTGTGTGACAGCACAGCACTCTACTGAGGGCGATAGAATGAGACTTTATCTCTACTAAAAAATAAAAAATAAATAAAATTATGTAGGCATTACCTTTAGACTGAGTCATAACTGTAATTTAAATTTTTAATCCTCCATTTCCTAATCCTTGTAGCACCATCTAACTATGCGATGAAATTTTAAATATATCTGTCCTTTTAATAAGGTGTTCTCTAGTTTTGTTTCCTGGTTTGCTCAGGTAGCATTAGAAAATAATCACTGTACTTTGAAGATTATATACAGAGCGGATTTTATTGTAGCATAGTGTGTACATATACATATGTGATTTCCATTTCACAGATAAGTCCTAAAAAAACTTGTTTTACAGGTAAATGTTAAAAAATGTCTAAGGTGATTTACACTTAATGTTATGAACTATGTGAGAACTATAGAGTTTTAAGCCGTATAAATAGGAAAAACGTTTCCAAGAAGGTGGGAGGAGGAAGTCTGAATGAATTTTATGTTGACTTTACATATTTTGTCCTTCATTTCCCTAAAGGCCAAAGAAGCTAAACGACTAAAAGAATTCTTAGAAGACTATGATGATGATAGAGATGATCCTAAATATTACAGGTAAAGAAGCCTTGCTTTATGAACTTAGGCTCTCACCTTTTCTTTTTTTTTTTTTTTTTTTGACAGAGCCTCAAGCTTTTGCCTTGGGTAGGATGCTGTGATATTACAGCTCACAGCCACCTCCAGCTCCTGGGCTTAAGCGATTCTCTTGCCTCAGCCTCCCAAGTAGGTGGGATTACAGGCGCCCGCCACAACACCTGGCTATTTTTTGGTTGTAGTTGTCATTGTTGTTTGGCAGGCCCAGGCTGGATTCAAACCTGCCAGCTCTGATGTATGTGGCTGGCACCTTAGCCGCTTGAGCTACAAGCGCCAAGCCAGGTTCTTACCTTTTTATTTTTCCATGTATTTTTCCCTGTCAACCCAAGAGTACAAGTTAAAGTGGAATAATAAAGCAGGAAATGTTTATATTCTATTTTATGATCATTTCTATAGCTGATAAGCTCTTTTCTATGGGGAATAGAGCTATCAGAAAAGGATCAACAATTCTATGTATCTTTGTTGGGGGGCGTGATAGTATTATATCAAGTAATACAATTTTTTTCTTCATGTGTTTTGTTTTTTTTTTTTTTTTTTTTTTTTTTTTGCAGTTTTTGGCTGGGACTAGGTCTGAACCCACCACCTCCAGTATATGGGGCCAGCGCCCCATTCCTTTGAGCCACATCCAGTTTTTATAGCAAGTTAATGCTATTGTCTGGGGTTGTCTAGAAACTTTTTTCTTCAAGGATTTCAAGAGTGGCACATAACAGTTTGACCTCCTTTCCATCACCCCCATTTTCCAAAAATACGTACTGATGTATTATTTGAAGTGAGAATTGACACTTAGAATGACTTTAGGAATGAAGTAAGTGTAGAGATACTGACAAAACTATGCTTACTTAATGAGGCATTAACATATAGAGACCACACTTTCTTGGGTGTTGAGCAGATATAGACCCTTAAGACTGCCTTTAGTCTCTTTGTATGCAGCTTTTAATGTTGAAAGCAATCATTGTTGGAAACATCTGTAATAGTGATCTGAGTATTAAATGAGGCCTGTTATCATTTTCTTTTACAGGGGAAGTGCTCTTCAGAAAAGGTTGCGTGATAGAGAAAAGGAAATGGAAGCGGATGAACGAGATAGAAAGAGAGAGAAGGAAGAGCTTGAGGAAATCAGGCAACGCCTTTTAGCAGAAGGGCATCCAGATCCAGATGCAGAGCTCCAGAGGGTGAGATACCATAATCGCCACATGATTTTTTTTTTTTTTTTTTTTTTTTTTTTTTTTTTTTAGAGAGCAAACCTAATATCCTC
>CAUYPK010134429.1:0-19408 GCA_963574355.1 Loris lydekkerianus
AGTATGGGAAAGTGCTGGAATGTGACATCATTAAGAACTATGGCTTTGTGCACATAGAGGACAAGACAGCTGCTGAGGATGCCATACGCAACCTGCACCATTACAAGCTTCATGGGGTGAACATCAACGTGGAAGCCAGCAGGAATAAAAGTAAAACCTCAACAAAGTTGTACATGGGCAACATCAGTCCCACCTGAACCAACAAGGAACTTCGGGCCAAGTTTGAGGAGTATGGTCCAGTCATTGAATGTGACAACAGGAAAGATTGTGCCTTCGAACTCATGGACTGGGCAGAGGATGCAGTGGAGGCCATCAGGGGCCTTGATAACACAGAGTTTCAAGGCAAATGAATGCACGTGCAGTTATCCACCAGCTGGCTTAGGACTGCGCCAGGGATGGGAGACCAGACCGGCTGCTATCAGTGTGGGAAAGAGGGGCACTAATCCAAACAGTGTCCATAGATCGTTCAGGCTGCGTGGCAGACTTGACCAAGCAAGTCAGTATGAGCAGTGCATACGCCTTACACCATGAGCTGTGGAGATTGGTTGTGTAACAACAATGCATACGGAGCACTACCAGTGCTGCCATGTTGCCGGGTCCTCTGAGGCAGTGGCAGCTGCAGCTTCCTCCGTGTATAATTACACAGAGAAGACCCTGTCCCAGCTTCCACAGGTTCAGAAAACAGCTATGGCCAGTCACCTCACCTCCACCTCTCTGGATTCCTATGATAGACACCTGTTGCCACAGCTGCTGCTGCTGCAGTCACTGCAGCTTCTACTTGATATTATTGGCGGGATCGGAGCCCCCTGCGTCTCGCTACAGCCCCAGTCCCCACTGTTGGAGAGGGATTTGGTTACCCGCATGAGAGTTAGTTGTCCCAAGCTTCTGCAGCCGCGCAGAATTCCCTGTACTACATGGCCTGGTATGAGCGGGAGCAGTATGCAGATCCAGCGCGGTACTCAGCCTTTTAAAGCTTGAGGTGGGATGTGCTGAAATTCCAAGCTGCGTTTGTTCATGAGAATACACCCTTCAAGGTACCCCATCGCTGGATCATTCTGGGCTCTGTGTGTCCAGTCCCTCAAGAACCATGGACCTTAATTTACCTTGCTGAGTTCAGATCGTCTCTTCTTTTCCTGTCCTCCTGCCCATTTTCCTGTTCTTCCTGTCCTTCCATACTTCTGGTGTTCTGTTCTCCCAGCAGGCCTCATTGCGTGCAGAGAATGTGGTGGGGGCTGTGCTTCCTCCCTACTTTCTGCCTCCAGTGGGTGTTGGATTTGGAGATGACTTTGGTGAGAGTCTCATTGCTTCTGGGTCTTTTTTGGCCCAAAAGCTAGACCTATAGAGTTGGATCACTTTTTTCTTTCCAGTGAAATAAATGGTTTTTCAACTTAAAAAAATAATAAAATGCTAAGATAACTTTTGTGTTACTTTGAGACGGAAATGATGGAAATCTCTAAAACGTGTCTCAATCCAAGAAATAATGTTTACCTGTCCACTCCTTTTTTTTTTTTTTTTTTTTTTAGATAGAGTCTCACAGAGTTGCCCTCTGTGAAGTCCCTTGGTGTCACAGCTCACAGCAACCTCAAACTCTTGGGCTTAAGTGATTCTCTTGTCTCAGGCTTCCAAGTAGTTGGAACTGCAGATGCCTACCACAATACCTGGCTATTATTTGTTGTAGTTGTCACTGTTGTTTAGCAGGCCTGGGTCAGGTTCAAACCTGCCAGCCCCAATGTATGTGGCCAGTGCCCTAACCATTGTGCAATTGGCACCTAGCCCCCTCCTTTTTTTATATCTACAAAAATCTCTGCCATGGACTTTGAATAACTGAATGTTGTGGATGCAACTAAATAGAATTACAGACCCCAGGTGTCCCTGACGTAGACATGAAGGGGTAGCGTTTTGTCTTGTCTCTAGTTCTGTGGGATTGTCATAGAAGGATGAAAGGAAAGACAGGAAAGCACCAAGTTTGTGAAAGCCACATTCTTTAGAGACAATTTTTGTGAACCAAGGAGAGTCTATGGATATTTGATAGAGATTTTTTTTTTTTTTAAATATAGGTTCTCACTTTGTCACCTAGGCTACAGTTTAGTGGTGTCATCATAGCTCACTGCAGCCTTGATCTCCTGGGCTCAAGCCTTTCTCCCACCTCCACCTCCCAACTAGGTGGGATTACAGGTGTGTGCCACCATGCCAAGATATTTAATCCACTTTACTTTTGTACAGAGAGGGTCTTACTATGTTTCCCAGTCCACTTTCAAACTCTTGGGCCAATTGATCTTCTTCTGTTGACCTTCCAAAGAGCTAGGATTAGAAATGTGAGTCACCATGCCTGGCTAGAAATCATCGTCAATATCTCCTTTGTGCAAAACAAGTTATAAAGTCTTGGTAGGCTTGGCACCCATAGCTCAGTGGTTAGTCAATTTTTTCACAATAGTCAGGGCTTACTTATTTTTATAAGGAGAAAAATAAGACATCCATTTTGGCTTGTAGGGAAAATGTAAATATTCAGGCCACTTTAGGATATTTCAGTTGAATGGTATGGAGATTAACCTTACAATATTGACAATAATATTGTCTAAAATGTGTTGCTTTTACTCTGTGTCCATCACAGATACACACAAAGAGTGGGTCCATGATGTGTTTATCATAAATCAATGCAGCTTAATCAACTAGAAACCAACTCACGTAACAATGCTGAGACCCAGAGATAATAACAACTTGCCATTTGTCATACAGGTAACTGGAAAAGGCAGGATTTAATATCAAATGATTTTCTCAGTTCCAAGCACTAAACTGCTCCATAGTTTCTCAGATCTCAGAAAGTGTTAAGTAGAGGTCAGAGGTCTTGACCACAGGCACATCTGAGCTAAATTTTGAAAGTGTTCCCAGCTTCTTGGATAGGAATGGAATTCAGGACCCTGATTTTATGGATCCTTTGAAGATTTGAATCACTGCAAAGATATGCAGGAATAGGGACAAAGGAGAGATGTGCCCTGAATTCTCCTGTGCCAATTCCTTTTTAGATCTTTGATGTAATGTCAGCTGTTGTTTCTGTATTTTCTGCAATGAACATGGCAGTGCCTGGCCTCTTTTGTCATCTACCAGGAACCCCCAGGGGGAAGAGTGCAGTTAGCAGGAGGGTCCACCAGGAATTACGGGGATCCCAAAGGGCAAGCTGGACAGAAGGCAGAGCATGATTGTGTGCTGGTGTCTGCAGAGAGACTTTCTGGTTCAAGCCTGGCTTTACCCTTTTCTACCTCATGACCTGGTACAAGTTATATAAAACACTTTGTTTCTTTCCTCTTCTGTGAAATAATAATGATGTATTAACTTAGAACATGAGGAAGACTCTGTCTATGAAATAAAATGAGTTACATAGAACAAGGAGCTACTGGCCCGGCATTTACGAAGCCCTCACAATGTCTCATGATATTATGGTTGCTGTCATCTCCCACCTTCTCCTCCTCTTCACATTCATAACTGCTTTGGAGTGTGTGGGGGACAGTTTATACTAGGGACCTATTTTCTGCTAGTGTAGGTAAGGTGTCTATAAGAAGTACAACCAGTGTTAAAAAAAATGAAAATTTTGAATGCTATTTCTGAGACTGTCACTACAAGAAAACCACAGATTTTACAGTCTTCTGGGCTTAAATTTTGCCCATTGCTATCCTCCCATCTGGCTATCCTAGTTGTCTTGTTTGTTCTGAGGATGAGAACAAAGCCTCCAGACAGTCTCCTACTACTCACTGAGCTGCACTTCCCCCCTGCAGGTAGTGGATCTAGGGTCTCTCCCATCATGGTGCATGATGAAGGCTCAGGTTCCCTCTGCAAGACTGGCAGCAAGACAGGGTCATGTGGGAGCCTGCTGATGCAGACAACACTGGAAGTAGAAGACACAGAACCATGAGGCTGAGGGCTGGAGGCACAGGTTGGTTATCTACTGCTGTGTAGCCTTGCGGACTCCAGGCATAGAACTTCTCATTAGCCAAAGTCTCTTAGGACTTATGTTAATGTAGGAAAAAGTTACCAGAAGATTTTGATCTCTTTTTCTACTTTGTAGGAAGCTGTGTTAATTCCTCATTTTCTTTCTTTTTTTTTTTTTTTCTTTTTTTTGGTTACTTTTTTTAATTCCATCTTTTAATTTTCATTTTTAGTGTCTTAAAATACAACACATATAACTATAAAAATATAAACAGTTTATGTAAATGGTACATATGAAGCATTTACCATGTTAACCATTTTGAGTGTACATTTTAGTGGCATTAAATACATTCACATTATGGTAAAACCATCACTGTTATACATCACTGGGACTTTTCAATCTTGCAAATATAGCCTCAGTAGCCATCAAACAAATTCCCCATTCCTCCCTCCTACTAAATCCTGAGAACCACAATTCTACTTTCTGTCTGTATGAATTTAACCACTTAACATAATTCATATAATTGAAATCATATTGTTTTGTCTTCTTGAGATTGCTTTATTGACTTAGTATAATACTGACAAGGTTTGGCCATGGTGCAACATGTGTGAGAATTGTCTTCCTTTTTAAGCCTGAATCATTTTCCACTGTGTATCTGTATATCACCTATACTTTTATCTATTTCACAGATGATAAAGAGTTGGGTTGCTTCCATATGTTTGGCCATTGTGAATAATTTGCCATGAATATGGGTGTACAAATATCTATTGGTGTCCCTACTTTCAATTCTTCTTTTTTTTTTAGACAGAGTCTCAAGCTGTCACCCCCCATAGAGTGTTGTGGCATCACAACTCACAGCAACCTCAAACTCTTGGGCTTAAGCAATTCTCTTGCCTCAGCCTCCCAAGTAGCTGGGACTATAGTTGCCTGCCACAGTGTCTGGCTATTTTTGTTGTTGTTGCAGTTATCATTGTTGTGTTAGCTGTCCTGGGCTGGGTTTGAACCTGCCATCCTTGGTATACGTGGCCAGCACCCTACCCACTGAGCTATGGGTGCCGCCCCTCTACTTTCAATTCATTCTTTCTTTCTTTCTATCTTTCCTTCCTTCCTTCCTTCCTTCCTTCCTTCCTTCCTTCCTTCCTTCCTTCCTTTCTTTCTTTCTATCCTTCCTTCCTTCCTTCCTTCCTTCCTTCCTTCCTTCCTTCCTTCCTTCCTTCCTTCCTTCCTTCCTTTCTTTCTATCTTTCGTTCTTTCCTTCCTTCCTTTCTTCCTTCCTTCCTTCCTTTTTTTGTTGTTGTTTTTTGGACTTTTTGGCCAGGGATGGGTTTGAACTCACCACCTCCAGCATATAAGGCCGGTGCCCAATTCCTTGAGCCACAGGTGCTGCCCTCCTACTTTCAATTCTTTTATGTATATACTCAGAAATGGAATTGCAAGATTGCCTAGTAATTTTATTTTTTTTATTGTATTAGGAACCAACACACTGTGTGTGTGTTTGTGTGTGTGTGTGTGTATAGTCTGCACCATTTTGTCTTCTCACCAGCAATGTGCAATCATTCCTACTTCTGTATGGTGTCATCAAAACTCATTGTTTTTATAATAAAATACCTCATTTTGTATCTCATTATGGTTTGGATTTGCAGTTCTCAAAAATTAGGGATGTTGAGCACTATTTGGTATGTTTACTGAGAATTAGTATATCTTCTTTAGAGAAATGTGTATTCAAGTCCTTTCTCCATTTTAATTATGTTTTCATTGTTGAGTTGTAGGAGTTTATCATATATTCTAAATATCAGTATCTGATCAATGATTTACACTTTTCAATATTTTTTCATGTTTCAAAGGTTATCTTTTCACTCTATTGGTAATGTCCAAGATGCAGTAAAGTTATTTCATTTTTTAAAAGTTCAGATTAATATGAGAGTAGATATGTTTAGGTTACATTGTATTCATTTCTAAGGTAAAGTTCAAGTTGAAGTTGAGCCCTTCATTCAGGGAGCATGGTGAACACCATCACATTGCGTACATTAAGTGAGAACCGGCCAATCACCCTCCTTCTCCTCCCTCCTCTTCTTTGCTCTCCCCACCTCCTTGCTAGACTATACTTGTGTTTTCTTACATGTGGTTTTGCAGTTGTTTATATATATTGTTTCCTAGTAGTATTGAGTATGTTGAATATTATACATATACAATGTTTTATTAATCCATTAATGAGCTGATGGGCACTTGAGTTGCTTCCACATCTTGGCAAATGTGAATTCAACTGCAATAAACAATCTAGTGCAAATGTCCTTGTGGTAAAATGATTTTTGTTCTTCTGGATAGATACCTAGTAATGGTATTGTAATATCAAATGGAAGGTCTACTTTCAGTTCTTTGAGAATTCTCCATACTTCTTTCCATAGAGATTATACTAGTTTGAAATCCTACCTGCAGTACAAATCTTTTCCTTTCTCTCCACATCTATGCTAGCATATGCAGTTTTGGGATTTTATGATGTGGGCTAACTGGTATTAAGTGATAACCAGAGTCATTTTGATTGGCATTTATCTGGGACAATGAACATTTTTTTTTCTTGTGTTTGTTGACATTCATCCTTCATCTTCAAAGAAGTTTCTGTCCCAGTGTATTGCCCCTTATAAATGGGGTTGTTTGCTCTTTTCTTGTTGGTTAAATTTGAGTTCTCTGTAGATTATAGTTATCAGACCTTTTTCAGATTCATAGCATGCAAATAACTTCTTTTCTTCTGAAGGTTGTCTAATTGCTTTAGTTGTGGTAGTCTTAGCTGTGCAAAAGATTTTTAGCTTGATCATGTCCCATTTATTTATTTTTGGTGTTTCTGAAATTGCCTTGGGGGTCTTCATAAAATCTTTTCCTAGCATGATACCATCAAACAGATTTTCCCAGAGTTTCTTCTAGAGGTTTTATCACTTAATATCTTAAATTTAAATCTTTTATTCAGTGTGATCAATTTATATAAGTGGTGAGAGGTACAGGTCCAGTTTCAGTCTTCTACATATGGCTAACCAGTTGTCCCATCATCATTTGTTAAATAGGGATTATTTTCCTCAATTTATGCTTTCGTTTGGTTTATTGAAGACCAAATGGTGATATGAAGGTTGTTTAATTTCTAGGTTCTATATTCTGTTCTGTAGACCTATGTCTCTGTTTGTGTGCCAGTACCATGTTGTTATAATCACTATCAACTTGTCATATAACCTGAAGGTTGGTAATTTATGCTTCCAGATTTGTTTTCATTTCCTAGAATTGTGTTGGCTATTTGATTTTCTTCTGGTTCCATTTGAAAAAAAGTACTATTTTTTTCAATTTCTCTGATGTTTTACTTTAATTATTATTGCATTAAATCTGTAGATAGCATTGGATAGTATGGACATTTTGAGAGTCTTGATTCTTTCTAGACAGTAGCATGGTATATTCTTTCATTTGTTAACATCTTCTGCTATTTATTTTCTCAGGGTTTTATAGTTCTCTCTGTAGAGATTTTTCATGTCCCTTTTTTTGGTATATTCTCAGATATTTCTTTTCTTTCTTTCTTTCTTTCTTTCTTTCTTTATTTTTTGTTTTTTTGAGGCTACTGTAAAGAGAATTGTGTCTTTGATTTGACTATCTACCCTAACTGTTATCAGTGTATATTATGGCTATTGATTATTGAACATTGATGTCATATTCCAAGACATTACTGTATTCTGGGATCAGTTCCAAGACCCTTGTGATTGAGCTCCTGGAGTTTTCTAAGTATAATATGGTATTATCAGCAAAGAGAGGTTAAACTCCTCTCTCCCCATTGGAATACCCTTGATAGCCTTCTTTTGCCTAATTACATTGGCTAAAACTTCCGGCACTATGTTGTGCTATAGTGGTAATAGTGGACATCCTTGTCTAGTTCTAGTTCTAAGTGGAAATTCCTTCACTTTTACTCCATTCAGTATGATATTAGCTATGGGTTTGTTGTAGTTGATTTTTATCATTTTATAAAATGTGCCATCCATACCTATTCCCATACCTATTTTCTTAAGTGTTCTTATCAGAAAAGGAAGCTGGATTTGGTCAAATGCTTTTTCTGTGTCTATTGAAAGGATCAGATGGTTTTCATTTTTGCTTCTCTTTATGTGGTGTATTACATTTCTGTATTCATCTGTATTCAACATATGTTGAACCAATCTTGCAACCCTGAGATAATGTCCAGCTGATCATGATGCACAATTTTATTTTAATATGTAGATGTATTCTGTTTTGAATATTTTTGCATTGATATTCATTAATGGTATTGGCATGTAATTTTTTTTTTTTAATTGGGTCCTTTCCTGATTTGGAATCAGGGTGATATTTGTTATATAGAATGTGTTGGGGAGAGTTCCTTCCTTCTCATTGTTTTGGAATAGGTTCTACAGTATAGGTAGGAGCTCATCCTTGAAAGTTTGGTAGTGTTCTGGTATAAACCAGTTGGTCCAGGATTTTTCTTTGTTGGAAGCTTCTTTATTGTTGTTGAAATTTTATTTATTTATTATTTATTTTTTATTTTTTGCAATTTTAGTGCTTAATATTGGTCTGTTCAAAAGTTCTAATTCTTTCTGGTTGAGTTTAAGAAGATGGCATAATTACAGGTATTTATCTATTTCCTCCACATTTTTGAATTTTCTGGAATAGTTTGCTGTAGAAATCAGTGATTAAATATTTTCTGTCTCTGTGGTATCTGTTATTGTTTCTCCTTTTCCTTGCTGACTGGGGTTATTAGAGCTCATAATTTTCTGTTTCTAGTTATTCTGGCCATGGTTTTATCAACTTTATTTATCTTTTCAAAGAGCCAACTTTTTGTTTTCCTGCTCTTCTGAATGATTATCAAGGTTTCAATTTCATTTAATTCTGATCTAATTTTTTCTCTTTTGCTAGTTTTGGTTTGGATTGCTTAAGTTCCATTTTTTCTGTACTTACTGACCTAGGATATGATGGAACTTGGGAAATGATCCAGGAGCTGATGACCTGTTGTGTTTTTTTATGTTTACAAAATTATTTTGTTGATTTCTCCATGTTTGTGGTTTCCTTTTTCTTCTTTACCTTCCTCTTCTTTTTCTGCTTGTGATCCTAGGCTTTATGATTAAGTTGACTCTCAGGTATAGCAAAGAAAAAATGATTAAAAAATTAATAAAATAAAGAAATGAAAAGATTAAACAAAATTAACTATAGTTACTAAAATTCTCTCTGAAAAAGAGAAAGAAATAAACAGTGGAAAAAAGGAAAAGAAAAGGGGAAAGATGACCTCCAAATCATGAAGACTTTTTAAAGTGTTTATATCGTGGTCTCTGTCAATTCTGGTCCTAATGGATGTGACACATTTGCCATATTTCTGTTATCCTGTAGTGTTAAGGAGAAGGGACAGGCTGATTATTCAGGTTGCACATCCCAGGCTCCCATGTCAACTGATTTTGGACTGTGCTTGGCCAATGGAAGACAGTTATATGGAAAAGGGAAGACATGATGAAGTGAGAAGCTAGGGTACTTACCCCTTCCTTCACTTGGGGGGACAATGTCCAGCAGTGTATCCACCTTCCATTTAGGACTTTTTGTTCCAGTTTCTACCTGGTAATTGGCAGAAATAAATAAATACCTCTAGCCTGGTAAGTCCCAGGCTTTTGTTTCCTGCTTTACCCTGTTATTCCTCCAACCTATGAGGAGTAGAGGCTTCCTGCTGTTGCTAACAACTGGGTTATCTCACCATTGTCAGTTTGACTTCTCAGTGATTCTATACCTTTTCTAATAAATTTGGTGCATTAAGTCTTCTCTATTATAAATATCCAGAATGGGTTTAATTGAGTATTGCTTTTAAAACCATGATTGTTACATAGTATCAAGTAATAGGTTCAGTGATTTTTTAAAAAGTATTTGAGTGACTTCTTTGTCCCTGGCTCTACAATTCTGGTCACTAGCAATGGTTAGAATAGTTGTTTAAGAAGAGACATGTACAGAAGTCTAACCATAATGACATTGAGGCATATTACAAAGAATAAAGAGGAATACACTGGGCTTTTTGCCATGTACAAATTATGGTGAAAATAAACCACATGAACAAATACTGACTTAATATATAATTAAATAAACAATTTCAGTAAGAAAATATGTAATGTTGCTATGTGTGGAAAATAAAGTTAATGGATATATATTGCCAAGATTTGATAATACTATACCTTTTTTTGCTGATCAAAGAGAACTAGGATTAAACCCTGATTGACATTTTATTTGGGACTAGAAGGAATGAACCAGGCCTGTCCCAACAAACCCATCTAGTGATCATCTTTTAGAAAGTTCATTCCAGCCTTGTAATTTTTCTCCCTTCCCTGTTGGCAGACAGCAATTGCCCATGGTGGTTTTTCAGTGTAATGTGGGCTCTGAGAGTTCCCAGTGACTTTGAGAAAACAAGGCCTGCAAAGATAAGGACCCTACTTTGCAAACAAGATTGTCCCATTAAAGGCTCCCTTTAGGGACTCTTCCTTGAAATCCCTGACATCTCTTTGCTTCTTAGGTAGGTCACAGCTGATTTGCACATTGTCTGTGGAATTAAATTTACATACAATCTTAGTTATCCTTCTATTTGAGGCTATCTATTCTCTACTTGTAGATTTCTGTTCTTCATTCCTAAGTGTCCCTAGATACCTAACTATATTTTCATTAGGGGGCAACAATATACCTAGACATGTAGGCCCAGAGTTTTATTGACATAACTTCTTAGTTCATGCTGGTCCTTAACCAGAATGTTAAAGATATTAAAAACCTCTGTGATTCTACTCTTATCTAATATGTGGAATACCGTGTGCTATATTCTGTAGAAAAGATTAGTTCCAAGAGTATTTTAAAAGGTATAATAGTATTTAAAAAAAAATTATGGGGGCAGAGACAAGATGGCTGACTGAAGCCAGCTTTCCACAGAACCTCCCATAGAGAAGAACAGTTAAAGGACAGAAATTTAGCAAGTAAACTGGCGGATTAGAGCTGCACCATGAGAGAAGGTTATAGAATGCACATCAACCCTGATGAGGTGAGCTGCAACTCCAAGGATGCAAACAAAAGGTACAAAATTCATCACCAAGCAGATGGGAGTCCCTTTCCTCATGACGATAGCTCAGAGTACTCTATAAACAAATAAGCAGAGTTCGAAATTCCTCACATTATATCCCATGGGAAAGACCCTCTAAAAACTTGACCTACTTCCCCTACAAGGGTGCCGTGGCACTTTCCTCCCAGGCATAAAACTGTACAAAACTGTATATATTGACTACATGCAATTCTGAGCTCCCAGAACTCCCCTCCCCTCTCACTTTGAGGTCTGGAAAGCTGTCCCCCAGGAGTCCAGATTCTTGGGTATGATCTCAATAAGTGCAGACAGGGCATGGGCTGCTGCTGGCCAGTGCTGATTCTGTGCTATGGGAGAGAGGAGAGGATGGTCAGCTGAGAGGGAATCACACCAGAGCGTTGGTGCCCCAAGGCACAGAGCAGCAGCTGTTTATGGCAATAATTGGGCTCACCCCTGGCTATTCTGGAGTCACACCTTCTGTCTCTCTGGGCAATTAGAGGAGACTGTGCATCTTCTCCAGTGGCAGCCACTGAAAGAAAAGATCTGGGACAAAACACAGGCCCCGTGAGTAAAAGGTTTGCCTGAGGAGGTACTGGCCTGGGTGGAGTGTGAGAACTAGAAAATGCATGTGCAGTGCCGGCAGATTTCCAGGGCAGGGATGACCCAGGGGACTGCTTTACTGAGCCTAAGATGCACCGGGCCCTCAGGGGATCATCAGCCTAGACAAAGATGGGCAGGAGGCTAGAATTGACAGCTAACCATGCCCCCAATACAAACTACCAGGCAGCAGCAAAGACAAGGCCTGAGGTGCAGGTTCTGTGAATTCAAAACAGCTTTTCTTCTGCAGAAGAATTTAGCCAGGAAAAAAAACAAATTCAGCAAAGTTGTTCTGTTCTGTCAGTAACATCAAACAGGGGCAGGGCTGGAACTGAGTGAACAGCCCCACCCTCCATAAAGTGCCAAAGGTTGTCAGGCTTCACCTCCCCCTGCTGGATAGTGGCAGAGAGCAGTGGACTCTCTGAGAAGATATAGATCTCCGTGTGATTCAGGCAGGTGCACTCATCTAGTCAAATGGTATAAAATGATAATGGAGCAAAATCAGTGGAAAAAATCTGGTAACATAAATAACCAGAGCAGATCAAACTCTCCCCCCCCAAGGAAATATATGGCAGACATAACTGAAGATCCCACTCATAAACAGATGGCTGAGATGTCAGAAATCAAGTTCAGAGTTTGAATTGCAAACAAGATTATAGAATGTAGGAAAAGTGGGAATTGGAAATTTGAGGAGAAATTCAAAAGTTGTCTCAAGAATTCAACAAACTTAAATATAAGATGACCAAAGATTTTGACACACTGAAGCAAGAATTTGCACCCCTCAAAGATCTGAAAAATATGGTAGAATCCCTCAGTAACAGAGTGGAGCAAGCAGAAGAAAGGATTTCTGACATTGAAGAGAAAGTTTTTCAATGCTCCCAAACTCTCAAAGAGGAAGAGAAATGGAGATCAAAAATGGATTATTCTCTTAGAGAGCTCTTGAATAATTCAAAGAAGGCTAATATATGCCTCATTGGAATGTCTGAAAATGATGAAGTGGCTTCTCATGGCACAGAGGCTCTTTTCAATGAAATTATGAAAGATAATTTTCCAGGCATGCCAAGAGATTCTGAAATTCAGATAGCAGACAGTTTCAGAAATCCAGCATGACTCAACCCGAATAAGTCATTCCCTAGGCATATCATAATTAACTTCACTAAAGTTAATATGAAGGAGAAAATTCTCAAAGAAGCCAGACATAAGAAAACCATAACCTACAAAGGGAAAAATATTAGAATGACTGCAGATCTCTCTGCTGAAACCTTACAAGCCAGAAGAGGGTGGTCATCAAAATTTAAACACCTAAAACAAAATAACTTTCAACCCAGGATCCTGCATCCAGCTAAACTGAGTTTCATTTATGATAGAGAAATTAAATACTTTAATGACATTCACATGTTGAAGAAATTTACCATAATCAAATCAGCTCTTCACCTTATTCTCAGACTTATCCTCCATAATGACAAGCACAATCCTCTTACACAAAAGTAAACTCACTCAAAAAACTTTTGATCAAACACCAACTTCCACAGTGGTGAAAGGATTAAAAATGTGCACTGGACTTTCAAAAAACTCGATATCCAAAATTTTACCCGGCTTATCTATATTCTCCATTAATGTGAATGACTTAAACTGTCCCCTAAAGAGGCACAGGTTTGCTGCTGGATACAAAAACTCAGGCCAGACAGCTGCTGCATACAAGAATTTCATCATACCTTAAAAGATAAATATAGACTCAAGGTGAAAGGATGGTTGTCCATATTTCAGACAAATGAAAATCAGAAAAAAAAGCAGGTGTTGCAATTATATTTGCACATACAATAGGCTTTAAACCAAGAAAAGTAAGGAAAGATAAGAATGACAACTTCGTATTTCTTAAGGTTAATGCCCAATATGATGAGATTTCAATTATTAATATTTATGCACTCAACAAGAATGTGCCTCAATTTATAAGAGAAACTCTAACAGACATGAGCAACTTGATTTCCTTCAGCTCCATAATAGAGATTTTAACACTCCTTTGGCAGTGTTGGATAGATCCTCCAATGAGAGGCTGAGCAAAGAAATTTTAGATTTAAACCTAACCATCCAACATTTGGATTTAACAGACATCTACAGAATATTTCATCCCAACAAAACTGAATACACATACTTCTCATCAGACCATGGAACATACTCCAAAATCAATCACATCTTAGGTCACAAGTTTAACCTCAGTAAATTTAAAGGAAGATAAATTATACCTTGCATCCTCTCGGATGACCATGGAATAAAATATGAACTCAGTAACAATAGGAATCTGCATACTCATACAAAAACATGGAAGTTAAGTAACCTTATGCTGAATGATAGCAGGGTCATAGATGAGATTAAGAAGGAAATTACCAAATTTTTGGACCAAAACGACAATGATGACATTAATTTTCAGAACCTCTGGGATACCACAAAGGCAGTCCTAATAGGTAAATTTGTAGCACTGCAAGCCTTCCTCAAGTTAACAGAAAGAGAGGAAGTTAACAACCTAATGGGACATCTCAAGCAACTGGAAAAGAAAGAACATTTCAAACAAAAACCCAGTAGAAGAAAATAAATAATCAAAATTAGAGAAGAATTAAATGAAATGGAAAAGAATTATACAACAGATCAATAAATCAAAATGTTGGTTTTTAGAAAAGGTCAATAAAATAGTTAAACCTTTGGCTAACCTAACCAGGAAAAAAAGAATAAATTTTTTAATTTTATCAATCAGAAATGATAAAGATGAAATAACAACAGACTCCTAAGAAATTCAAAAAATCCCGAATGAATATTACAAGAAACTTTATTCTCAGAAATGTGAAAATTTGAAGAAAATTGACCAATACTTGAAAGCACGTCACCTTCCAAGACTTAGGCAGAATCAAGTTGATATTGAGAACTGGTCTATATCAAGTCCTGAAATAGCATCAACCATACAAAATCTCCCTAAAAAGAAAAGCCTAGGACCAGATGGCTTTACATCAGAATTCTATCAAACATTTAAAGAGAAACTAGTACCTATATTACTCAACCTGTTCCAAAATATAGAAAAATAAGGAATACTACCCAACATGTTCTATGAAGCAAACATCACCCTGATTCCCAAACCAGGAAAAGACTCAACAAGTAAAGAAAATTATAGACCAATATCACTAACAAATACAGATGCCAAAATATTCAACAAGATCTTAACAAATGGAATCCAGCAACACATCAAACAAATTATATATCATGACCAATTTGGTTTTATTCCAGGGTCTCAAGGCTGGTTCAATATATGTTAATCTATAAATATAATTCAGCACATAAACAAATTAAAAAACGAAGACCATGTGATTCTCTCAATTGATGCAGAAAAAGCTTTGGATAATAGCCAGCATCCCTTCATGATCAGAACACTTCAGAAAATTGGTATAGAAGGGATATTTCTTAAGATGATAGAGGCCATGTACAGAAAATCCACAGCCAATATCCTGTTGAATGAAGTTAAATTGAAATCATTTCCACTCAGATCAGGAACTAGGCAAGGTTGCCCAGTGCCTCCACTGCTTTTTAACATTATAGTGGAAGTTTTAGACATCAAAATTAGAAAAGAAAAGGTAATCAAGGATACCATATAGGGTCAGAAGAGATCAAACTTTCACTCTTTGTAGATGATATGATTGTATATGTGGAAAACACAAGGAATTCTACTACAAAACTCTTAGAAGTGATCAAGGAATACAGCAACATCTCAGGTAACAAAAACAACATCTATAAATCGGTAGTTATTGTATATACCAACAATGGTCAAGCTGAAAAAACAATCAAGGACTCTATTCCATTCACAGCAGTAACAACGAAAATGAAAAATTTGGGATCTTATGTAACAAAGGACATGAAGGATCTCTGTAAAGAGAACTATGAAACTCTAAGAAAAGAAATAGCTGAAAATGTTAACAAATGGAAAAACATACCATGTTTGTGGCTGGGAAGAATCAACATTGTTGAAATGTCCATACTACCCAAAGCAATATACAATTTTAATGCAATCCCTATTAAAACTCTACTGTCACACTTTAAAATTTTGAAAGAATACATCATTTTATATGGAATCAGAAAAAAAAACCCTCTAATAGCCAAGACATTACTCAGAAATAAAAACAAAGCAGGAGGAATTACACTACCAGACCTCAGACTATACTATAAATTGATAATATATAGTGTATATATATATATTATCAATTATCAATTGATAATTGATAATAATTGATAGAAAACAGCATGGTACTGGCACAAAAACAGAGAGGTAGATGTATGAAACAGTATAGAGAACCAGAAGATGAACCAAGCTACTTATGTTATTTGAAATTTGACAATCCAATTAAAAACATTCAGTGGGGAACAGATTCCCTATTTAACAAATGGTGGTGTGTCAACTGGCTGGTGACCTGTAGAAGACTTAAGCTGAACCCACATCTTTCACCTTTAACTAAAATAGATTCTTGCAAAATTAAAGATTTCAACTTAAGACATGAAACTATAAGAATAGTAGAAAAAAGTGCAGGGAAATCTTATGAAGAAATCGGTCTGGGTGAATATTTTATGAGAGGGACCCCCCCCCGGAAATTGAAGCAGCTTCAAAAATACATAACTGTGAAAAGATGAAACTAAAAAGCTTCAGCAAAGCCAAGAAAACAGGAAGTAAAACAAGCAGACACACCTCACAATGGAAGAAGATTTTGCAGGTTATGTCTCTGACAAAGGTTTAATAACTAGAATCCACAGAGAACTCAAACGTATTAGCAAGAAAAGAACAAGTGAACCCATCTCAGGCTGGGCAAGGGACTTGAAGAGTAATATGTCTAAAGAAGACAGGCGCACAGCCTACAGACATATGAAAAAATGCTCATCATCCTTAAACATCAGAGAAATGCAAATCAAAACTACTTTGAGATATCATCTAACTCTAACAAAATCCCAAGACCAGAGATATTGGCATAGATGTGGAGAAAAGGGAACACTTATAAACTGCTGGTGGGAATTCAAATTAATACATTACTTTTGGAAAGATGTTTGGAGAACACCTAGAGATATAAAAATAGACCTGCCATTCAATCCTATAATTCCTCTACTAGGTAATATATATACCAAGATGACCAAAAATCACATTATAACGAAGATATTTGTAGCAGAATGTTTATTGCTGCCAAATTCATAATTGCTAAGTCATGGAAAAAGCCCACGGATGAATTAATAAATTGTGGTGTATGTACGTCATGGAATATTATGCAGCCTTAAAGAAAGGTGGAGACTTTACCTCTTTCATGTTTCCATGGATGGAGTTGGAACATATTCTTCTTAGTAAAGTATCTCACAAATGGAAGAAAAATTGTTCAATGTACTCAGCCCTACTATGAAACAAATTATGGCTTTCATATGAAAGCTATAACACAGTTATAACCTAAGAATACAGGGAAGGGGCCGAGGGAGGGGAGGGGAGAAGGGAGGATGGGCAGAGAGAGGGTGATTGGTGGGATCACACCTACAGTGCATTTTACAAGGGTATATGTGAAACTTACTAAATGTAGAATATAAATGTCTTAACACAATAACTAAGAAAATGCCAGGAAGGCTATGTTAGCCAGTGTGATGAAAATATGTCAAGTGGTATATAAAACCAGTGTATGGTGCTTCATGAATAATAAATAGACTTGGGAATACTAAAAAAAAAAGTTACAATTCTGCCAAAATTTAATATATTACCGAAAATATATTTTTCTAAAGAAGGTAAATTTCTTTCTCCCAACTGACTATAGCTATTTTAAAAAATCTCCTAGAGTAGTAATCCAGAAACATTTAGAAAGATTCTCAAGTCTCACTAGCTACCACTGTTTCTTATCTTTAATCAATCCCTGCCATCATTTATCTCTCTCTCTCTTTTTTTTTTTTTTTGGGGGGGTACAAAGTCTCCCTCAGTCTTCCTGTGTTTGAATGGCATGGTGTCATAGCTCACATAAATCTGAAACTTATGAGCTCAAGTGATCCTCTTGTCTCAGTCTCCTGAGTTGCTGGTACTACATGTTCCTGCCACACACCTGGCTAGTTTTTCTATATTTTTAGATACAGGTTTTGCTTTGCTCTGGTTGGTCTAAAACTCTTGAGCGCAGGCAATCCACCGCTTCTGCCTCCCACAGTGCTAGGATCACAGGCATGAGCCCCTGTGCCTGGCCTAATTATTTTATTGTATTTGTCTGAAAAAATCTTAATTTCACTTCACATTTTATTAAATTATTTTTATTTCAGATGAATATGAGTGTACAAATTATTATGTTACATTGTTTGCATTTGTTAGGTAATGTTCAAGTTGCAGTTGAACCCTTCACCCAGGTGGTGTGCAGAACAGACTCATATTATGCACATTAGGTGATAGCATGCCAATCCCCATAATCCCTCTCCTCTTTCTCTCTTCCTTCCTCCCCCCACTTGAATTTAATTTTGGTTTTTTCTCATGTGGGAATATAGTGTTTTCTATTGATTTCATATTAGTATTGAGCATGTTGGCAACTTGCTTTTCTATTCTTATGATGCTTTACTAAGAAGAATGTACTTCAACTCCATCCAGATAAATACAAAAGATGCTAAATCTCCATATTTCTTATTCCTGAGTATTATTACATGGTATACTTGTACCACAGTTTATTAATCCATTTATGAGTTGATGGGAACTTGGGTTGTTTCCATGTCTTGGCAATTGTGAGCTGAGCTGCAATTAACATTATAGTGCAAATGTCCTTATGGTAAAATGTTGTTTTCTTCTGATTGGATACCTAGTCAAGGGATTCTGAATCAAACAAAAGGCTCATCATGTCACGTTTTGAAGAATAAGTGTGTTTGTTTTGGAATTTATAGTAAGCAATAGTTTTATTTGGCACTTTAAAAATGCCTTTTCATCATCTTCTGGATCTCATAATGTCTATTGCAATGGCTATGGTTAGGCTTATTGTTGTTTTTTTGGAAGCAATGTATCTTTTTTCTCTGATTGCTTTTGAAGATTTTATACTCATCACTGGTTTTCAGATCTTTTACTATGTTGTGCTGTAGATATAGTTTGCTCTCTATCCTCATTAGTTTTTGCATAACTTCTTAAAGCTGTAAGTTGCTATTATTTCTCAACTTTGGTATTCTCAGTAATTATCCCTTTTTTGTTAGTTATAAGAACTTTTATTTATTTATTTATTTTTTTTTATTTTTTATTTTCCTGAGACAGAGTCTCAGTATGTCGCTCTCGGTAGAGTGCTGTGGCGTCACAGCTCACAACGACCTCTAACTCTTGGGCTTAAGTGATTCTCTTGCCTCTGCCTCCAAAGTTGCAAGGACTACAGGTGCTGTCCACAACACCAGGATTTTTTTTTTGTTGTTGTGGTGGTGGTGGTTATTGCTGTTTAGCAGGACAGGTTTGAACCCACCAGCCCCCGTGTATGTGGTTGGTGCCCTAACCACTTAGCTATGGGTGCCAAGCCAGAATCTTTGTGTGTGTTTTTTTTAAAATAAGGCAATTTTAACTCAAATTTTATTTTACTTTTTTTTTTTTTAGAGCAGGAACTCTATTGCGTCAAGCAGCCACTTATATAGGGCGTGGGGAAAGGGTGAGGAAAGAAGGTGGGGGATGAGGTGCATGACAGGGTTGGGCCAATGGCATGGTACCACATTGGCTGTATCTAGGTAGAGGCAGTTTCAGGCTGGGCCTTGCTGAGTCATTGCTACTCAGAAGTAGCTCGATGGATCTACTTCTAGTCAGGCTC